>VALG01004798.1:0-13221 GCA_009835305.1 Ipomoea purpurea | reverse complement strand
GGTCAACCGGTACCAATTCCATAGCATGCAATATAATTCGACTCACAAACCTACGAACGGTACCCGAAACATCAAACTAGACATAGGCACGAAAACGGGGTCCGTTGGGACACCACGGGGATCGGGGGAAACATCAAACGGGGGCCGGGTCCCGAGGGGGGGGTTTTCCAGCGTAGCCGGTGGGTGGGGGCACCCGCCGGAAACTGTTCCGGGCAGCGGGTGCCGGCGGGCAGCTGCCGCCCGCGGCCCCGCTGCCGGCGACACCGCGTGGGTAGTGGCGGGTCCCCTACCCCCCACTGACTCCTTTTCACAATTTCGCCCCGATGTGGAACCGCAATGCTTAGACACTTTACGACGCAATTACGACAACACGTAGACATTAACGGATCAAATACGAGAAACGAGCGACACTTATCCTATCATGCTTTTCCTAAACATAATCAACACCCAAACATGCGATTTCCCACCCGATAATCCAAGAATAATAGCATACGATACAACCTAGGGTTCTAATCGCTTTTATATCAACAAGAATACGATTCGTCTTCTAATTGCAAGATTTCGGTAAGAACAACACATAATCATCAAGGATACCAATTAATAATCAAGAAAATCATAATCATCAAGAATCCCAATTAATCATCAAGAAATATCATAATTATCAAAGATTATCAAGATTCCCCATGGAATCATCAATCAACATCAATAATAATCACCATAATTTCCATTCACAAAATATGGGGGAAACCCTAAGGGAAAATCATAACTATGAAAATAGGTTTGTTGAGACATGGGTTACCTCTTAGCCTTAATTAATTCCTTGGCTATGAAGGATCTTTCTTTAAGCTTTCTTGATTTCTTGATTTCTCCTAGGGGATTCTTGGAGCTCTTGGGTGGTGAGAGATTATTGTGGTGGGATTCTAAATGCCTTCTAAGTTCCCTATTTATATGCTATGGGGTTTAATCCTCCTAGGATTAGGTATTGGGCTTTAGGGATGGGGGTCCACGGACTATGTGGCCTTTTCCCAACTTAATCATAATAACTTATTTCTTCTCATGGGTTATAGATTAATTAATTAATGGTCTTAGGGCCGTAACACGGGGTGTTACACTCTCCCCCCCCCTTACAAGGGGCTTCGTCCCGAAAGCCCGGTGTCATTGTCCACCCTTCCACCCCTAGATCTCGTAGCTCGGCCTCCTGGGTAGGAATGTGGCCTACGTTTGTCTTGGTTCGGGGTAGGCTGTACTTTTGGTGGCGTTGTGATAGAGAAGTTCTGGGTGTACCTCGGTTTCCTGCGCTGGAACTGGACGCTCCACGAGTGCCCAAGGCGGCCTCGATTGCTGCACCTCTGATCGAGTGCGTGTGGTGCGAATCAAGGAATGAGAACCCTTCTTCCATGATTTGGTTTGCCGATTTGAGCTGTGCGAGAATGCGCTCATTGACTGAGCCCTCGTTTTGACCCCTCGGGTCCCCTTCCTGATCGTGGTTGCACTGACGGGTTAGGCCGTCATCCTCCTCCTGCTCCTCATTTCCCTCCGAGCCCCCACAATCCTGGATGGCTCGCTTGAGCTTCTTGTTGGAGATGTCCAACCGGTCAACCAATTCTCTTCGTTCTTCCTCGGGTTTTTGGCAAATTCTTCGAGGGTGAGTAATGTCCCTCCTCGGTGTAGTAGATGTCGTTGCGGCGAAGGTTTTGGGCATTGAAAACCATACCATTGGGGGTTTTGACCCTCGGTGTGGCTTAGTCCACCCCCTTTTTCTCCAGATCCCACTTAGGATCATCCCGTAGGGTAGGCTAAGCCGGTTGTTTGTTTTACAGAATTCCATATGCTTTAGCATGAGGCCGGGCAGGTTGAACTTGATTTTGTGTTTTAGGAGATACGCAAAGGTGCACTCCAAGCTCCCACGTCCTGCTTTTGTATTGGTGGCAGAGGCTATCGGTTACAATCATAACCAATATCTTTTGCTCCGCCGATAACCATTTTCGGTTTGGTCGGTGGCCGAGGTGAACCCGTCCTCTTTCCGAGCAAGTACCCGAGGTAGTCCTTGTTACCTGAGTTTGGGTGTCAATCCCACCCCTTTCGTCATAGCTAGACACACCGTGTGGTCAATTTCAAGAGTTTTGGCCAACGGCCTTCGGAAAGCACAATTTTCCTTGCCACGGACCTTGGTGGCATTTCTACGCTGTCACCCCGTTTGGTGGCCACAAGGTGTTGGATAGAATTCCTTCACCAATTCGGGGTACGTATCCCCTTTGATGGTGAGGTATCGTATCTAAAAGCCCTTGTGTTTGAGCATATCAACCAATTCCGGAGAGAATTGGTCGGGTTCGAGTGCTTTACCTCCGATTACGGTGTAATCGGCATTGCTCCACTCCGGGGTAAACGTATTCCGAGAGGCATTCTTTGGCATGATATGATCGCTTGTTGTGGCGGTTTCCCCTGCTCCCTTTTCCGCACGCGCACGCGTTTTTCCGGTGACTTTTCCGGCGGTCTTCGGCGGCGGTTCTTGCTCGCTATCGCGAAGGGCGCCGGCGAGCGTTGGTTCGGCGAGAGGAAACAACGGCGAGCAGGTGACGGCAGCGGGCTCCTAGGCAGTGTCGTATGGTGATGGCAGCGGGTTTGGGGCTGGGCATCCACCGGGCGGAGGAAGAGTGCCGAATTCGTGTGGCGGTGCGGCGTAGCGGCTGGCGGTCGAGCGTCGGCCGGCGGCGGCGTGTGGGCTGGGGCGGTGTCGCGAGGTTGCGGCGTCTTACGGTTGTCGGCCGATGAGGGCTTTAGGGTGGGGGGTCGAGAGAGAGAGAGAGAAGGGAGGAGAGTTGGGTGATTTGGGGAAGAGGGAGGAGGGTTTATGATTTGGGGATTTTGTGGGTTTAGGAATTTAGAGGGGTTTAACAATGGAGTGTTCCCTTGAGGTTTCAAGAATCACACATGGGCTTAGTGGTTAGGGACTTAGCCTTACAAGTGGGAGGTTTAGAGTTCAATTCCCATTGGCAACATTAGGCATTTCTTGGTGGTGTGGTCCTCCTTTGGTCTTTTTCCTTGTTTCGTCTTTTAGTGAGGAAGGGTTGGGTGGATGACATAACTTGTGCTTTACCTTGTATTGGGTTTTGATCAACAAAATCTTTATTCACAATGCTTTCTAAATAGCTAAGCTAAGTAGACATAATGTCTCCGAAGTTAATTTAAACTAAAATAGCGGTCTATATGAATACATGGGAGGAAGGGTTGGGTGGATGACATAAACTTGTGCTTTTACCTTGAATTGGGTTTTTGATCACGAAATTTTATTCATAATGATTTTCTAAATAGTTAAGCTAAGTAGACATAATGTCTCCGAAGTATTAAACTAAATAGGCGGTCTATATGATAAAGGGGCGGTTACGAGGGGGTGATGGCTTATCCTAGACAAGAATTACGCTTTCGGATTTTCCTTCGGTGGGTTCCGCTTGGTCCTCGGTCTTCCGGGATGGTCTCCCCTTCTAGGTCTCTTCCGTCCCCGGGTTGGCTTGAGTGTGGCTCATCACGAATACCTTTCCGGGAGCGCCGTAATTCCCTTGATGACCGGTGCCCGTGCTGACCCGCGTGGCGGGGCCGGTCTTTGGGGTCAGTGTACTGGAAGGCCTTGGTGTTCCTTCCTACCCCCCCCCGAAAGTTGAACATCGCAGGGTTGCCGCGCAGTCCTTGCCTCTGTGGCTTTTGTTGCACCTTTGGGCAAGGGAAGCTCCTTGGGTTAGCTTCATTGGTCCCCAAAAGGGTGGTCTTGGGTTGGTCGGTGTTATTTGAATCTCGTACCGATGTCTTTCCTTGTTCTTTTCCGCCGGTAAGTGCCCCACTTCTGGTGTTTCCTTCTTCGTATTTGTTTCCCTGAGCTCCGCGTTTGAATAGTTGGATCCGATAGAGGTTCGCGGCACTTGGCGTAGGCCTCGTTGAGATCCGGGGCCTACTTACCACTAGTGCCTTCCGGGCTTCGAAGTTGAGGACCTGATACGAATCTTTCTAGCCTGGTACCTCGTGGGACAAGTTCGGGCCGGCGAAGCGTGCTAGTTCGAGGAACCGTTTATGGTATCTACGACGGTGGCCGTTCCCTTGCTTTAGAATGAAAGGAACTCCTTCATACATGGATGCTTTACGTGAGTTGGGTAGAATCGTTCACGCACCGTGCCTTGAGGGCTTTTCCCCAGTTGAATCCCGGCTCTTGTCAGTGGTGTGTCCCTCGTGGATCCCCAGAGATCGGCCTCGTGTCCGAAGTAGAACGAGGTTATTTCCACCGTCGGCGTTCCTCCGGACATTCTAACTACCCCTAGAATTTATCGGAGTCCGGATCTCATTCTCTAGGACCGCGGGGTCTTCTTCAAAAATCCGGAGAACGTGGGAGGCCGGTGGTTTGAAAACTTGTCGGGGATGTCTGAGCTTGCGTTCGTCCGGAGGTGGTGGGGGCCTGCGTTGCGAAGGGCCGCATCACTTAAGTGCCTGCGGCGACTTGTGTTAGTTTGGCTGTAGGGTTTGGGTCAAGGGGTCGCAGTGGTGGGTTCCGGAGTCCCTGATGTCTTCTGTTCGGTGCCTATGTATCGCCTTCCGGGTCAGGGTTTATAGGAGTGTTAGATTAAAGTCCGTTGTACTTTCTTATGAAGTGATAAGTGGGGAAGAGTAACGTGTGGGAGTTTCATGTGTAGGTTTCACAATCTCACCGCGCGTCCTAAGATTCCTAAGTCCTACGTTTCTAAGTACCTAGAGTTCAAGCCTAATGTCTAAAGTCCAGTCTTAAGAGTCTTTTCCTAGGGTCAAACTTAGGCTCTGATACCAACTGTAACACCCCAATTTTAAAAGACATTTAAAACTTATATAATAAAGGTGACATCACAATAAATCCCAAAGCGTAACATAAGTGTATGGGGTGCTATGCCACACCTGGGCTAGAGAACCCAAGTGCACAGGCAGTCTAGCTACTATCCTCCGAAATGTAAATGCATAACATGGCACCAGGCCGAAAGGAAACTACCTACTACTACGCTCCAGCTCTAGCGCGCTCCAGTGCTCTAATCCTCGTGCCTGAAAGCCAAATATATCTGTTCAGCGAGAGATGCTGGTAACCCACTCCAACGCGTTGAAATACAATACATATAGAATATATATAGATATACAAAACCATTTGAGCATGAAGATATATCCTACGAACTCTAGCTTTAAAACCGGGAATGACTCGATAGATAAAAGCAGACACAAGCAACAGTTATAACAAGCATATGCAGTTCACAATAGATAAGGCAGATAAGGCAAGCATAACAATATAATAACCCAACATAAATCCCAACATAAATCCCATAGTCACATCCCCAAGATACTCATAATCACAACTCATCCATATCACAACACATAGCACACTTTGTTGGCGCCAGGACCAATCGCATGCCCATACATGAGGGTCAGCGCATATAGCTCTGACACGGCCCCGCAGCACCCTGCCCCGTATCGCAACACGGAGGGGTCGATCGCAACCGACCGATGAACCGCAGCTCATCATAATGTTTGATCGCAACCAAACAGTGGACCGCAGCCCAAGAGAATGTCATCTGACCGCAGCCAGGATGAACCGCAGCTCATATAGAAACGTTTGATCGCAACCAAACGGTGGACCGCAGCCCAAGAATCAATCTGACCGCAGCCAGCTTCTGAACCGCAGCTCAGGATAACCAATCCGATCGCAACCGAATTGGGGTAACACACACACATAACATAGCAAGCACATGCAACCCACATTACACGTTGGGAAGGGATAAACGTATAAATAAACCTATGCGTGATCCATCACCAACTAGAATATCCTAAGGGGTTCATACTTCTTCCACCTAGGTCAACGGGATACCAATTCAACTAGCATGCAATATAATCGACTCATAAACCTACGAACGGTACCCGAAATATCAAACTAGACATAGGCACGACAAACGGGGTCCGTTGGGACACCACGGGGATCGGGGAAACATCAAACGGGGAAGCCGGGTCCCGGGGAGATTTCCAGCGGTAGCCGGTGGGTGGGGGCACCCGCCGGCTGCCCGCCGGAACACTGTTCCGGGCAGCGGGTCGCCGGCGGGCAGCTGCCGCCGCCGGCCCGCTGCCGGCTGGCCGTGGGTAGGTGGCGGGTCCCTACCCCCCCACTGACTCTTTTCAACAATTTCGCCCGGGAACCGATGTGGAACCCGAAACCATGCTTAGACACTTTACAACGCAATTAACGCAACACGTAGACAATTAACGGATCAAATACGAGAAACGACGACACATACCTATCATGCTTTTCTAAACATAATCAACACCCAAACATGCGATTCCCACCCGATAATCCAAGAATAATATCATACGATACAACCTAGGGTTCTAATCACTTTATATAACAAGAATACGATTCGTCTTCTAATTGCAAGATTCGGTAAGAACAACACATAATCATCAAGGATACCAATTAATCATCAAGAACATCATAATCATCAGAACAACACATAATCATCAAATCCCAATTAATCATCAAGAAATCATAATTATCAAGAAACTCCCAATATCAAGATTATCAAGATTCCCATGGAATCATCAAATCAACATCAATAATAAACCATAATTCGCCATTCACAACAATATGGGGGAAACCCTAAGGGAAATCATAACTATGAAAATAGGTTTTGTTGAGACATGGGTTACCTCTTAGCCTTAATTAATTCCTTGGCTATGAAGGATCTTTCTTTAAGCTTTCTTGATTTCTTGATTTCTCCTAGGGGAATTCTTGGAGCTCCTTTGGTGGTGGGAGATTATTGTGGTGGGAATTCTAAATGCCTTCTAAGTTCCCTATTTATATGCTATGGGGTTTAATCCTCCTAGGATTAGGTATTGGGCTTTAGGGATGGGGGTCCACGGACTATGGTGGGCCTTTATCCCAACTTAATCATAATAACTTATTCTTTCTCATGGGTTATAGATTATTTAATTAAGTGGCCTTAAGGGGCCGTAACACGGGGTGTTACACAGTCACATTAAGAGTAACTTGACTTTTCAAAGCTTCTTCTGCTAGTGGTTCTGATTTTGACGCAGTTCTGTAAATATGACTTTCTACCATACCTTTCAGCTCTGCAATTGATAAGAGCTCGGTTTTGTGTGACTCTGTTATTGAAGCCACCACATAGTCATACTTCATCGGCATAGTTCGAAGAACTTTTTCAACCACTACACCATCTTCAATTGTATCTCCGTATAACCTCATCTTATTCACCATATCAATAAGAAGAGTGAAATACATATCTACTGTTTCTGTAGAGGTCATCTCACAATTATCGTACAACCTTCTCAACAACTGCAACTCAGACTTCTGCGCCCGATCAACTCCTTTGTGTGACACCTTTAAGATATCCCAAACTTGTTTTGTTGTTTGAGCACGAGTAATTGACCAAAAATGGAATAATGAACACCTTGGTGAATCTGACCCAAAGCCAATTTATCTCGCCGTATAGAGCCTGCTTCAGCTCCTTCTTTGTAGACCGGGATCAACAAAGCTCCAAAGATTTGAGCTTGCAAATGTGTGACATCATAATTTTCCCCAATAAATTGTAATCGAGTTTCCCGTCCATTTGGTACCCGACCATACAATATTGAAATTTGCAGCCATATTTCACTACGGGAAATATCTCGGGTTAAAAAAGGTTGACCCGCCCTGATACTAAATGTTAGATATATTAATAATATATTAATAAATATATATTAAATATAATATAATATATCTATAAATATATATATATATATATATATAGTATATATATATATATATTTATATATATATAAATATATATTTGAGAAAAGAGAGAGGAATAAACAGATAATGTTTATTTGATGAGATGATTAACAAAATGAACAAGAGTCACATTTTATACTAAAGGCAAACTAATAATTAGGGAACTAATGCTCTATATACTTTCTATAATCTAGGCCACTTTCACATTAACTAATCATAATATGACACCACACACACCATGTTTATTTACTGCATTAGTTTACTTGGTTTAATTTATTATAATAATAATATTATTATAACATACATGTTAACATTGTGTGTGCGTAGTATACAAATTTTGAATTTTTAAAAGGTAAATTGTGAACATTTGGACGCCGATCCACTTGAAATGTAGACCCGGACCCATAAAATAATTTCCCGTTCTGAATCATATTTGTGAATTTTGGAAAGGTAAGTTGTGAACATTTCGAAGCGAATCTAATTTGCAATATAGACCCGAGTCTGTTTGTCCTAAACGACATAGTTTCAAATTATGAAATATTGTGAGTATGTGTCTATATGAAACATAATGTTTTGAAATTATGTGTCTATTATATTGCTTTTGGTTTTGTAGACCAGCACCTTATCCATTGGGCCATGGAGTCTTGATGTTTAACAAGACCTTTTCAATCAAAAGTAAAAAAGCATCACAACTGTCATGGTTATCATATGCTAATTGGTTAATATTGTGTGACCCACAATGTTTGAATAAAACTTGTGAATACAAAAGAGGTAATCAATTACGTATACGTTAACATTGTGTGTCCGTAAAAGATAAATTTTGAATTTTTAAAAGGTAAATTATGAAACATTAGAAAGGGAATCCACATTGCAATGTAGACCCGAGTCCATGTGCCTACACACGACATAGTTTTGAATTATGAATTTTTTTTCCTATATGACATATATTATTTTGAGGTGATACGACTCCACTGGGGATCGAACTTAAATTTCTTAGTTTCGTAGACCAGCACCATATCTATTGGGCCTTGGAGTCTCTATATTGAATAAGACCCTTTCAATCGAATGTAAAAAAGCAATTCAACTGCCAATGGTTATCAAATCCTAATTCGTTAATATTGTGTGACTACAATGTTTGAATAAAACTTGTGAATACAAAAAGAGGTAATCATTTAATATATGTTAACATTGTGTGTTCGTAGTATATAATTGTGAATTTTTAAAAGATAGATTGTGAAAATTTTAACGCAATTCCACCTTGCAATTTATACACGAGTCATTCGTACTGAACTGCATAGTTTTGAATTTTGATGGTTGTTCAATATTCTATGGTTCAGTATACCAGCTCCTTATCATTGGCCCATGTAGTGTTAATGTTAATCAAGACCCTTTCAAATGAAAGTAAAGAAGCATAACAACTGTCATGGTTATCAAATCCTAATTGGTTAATATTGTGTGACTTCAATGTTTGAATGGAGCTTTGTCAATACGAAACAAGATAATCAATTACATATATGTTAACGTTGTGTGTTCGTAGTATACAAAATTGTGAATTTTTAAAAGGTAGATTGTGAACATTTGGATTGCTGATCCACCTTGCAATGTAGACCCGGATCCATAGAATATTTCCTGTTCTGAATCGTATTTGTGAATTTTTGAAAGGTAAATTGTGAACATTTCGATGCGAACTTATTTGCAATATACACCGAGTCTGTTTCTCCTAAACGACATAGTTTTAAATTATGAAATATTGTGAGTATGTGTCTATATGAAATATATTTTTTAAATTATATGTCTATTTATTGTTTTTGGTTTTGTAGACCATCACCTTATCTATTGGGCCATGGAGTCTTGATGTTTAACAAGACCTTTTCCATCAAAAGTAAAAAAAAAAAAAAAAAGGGCATCACAGCTGTCAAAGTTATGAAATCATAATTGGTTAATATTGTGTGACTATAATGTTTGAATAAAACTTGTGAATACAAAAAGAGGTAATCATTTACATATATGTAACATTGTGTTCGTAGTAATAAATTGTGAATTTTTAAAAAGGTAGATTGTGAAAATTTTAACGCAATTCCACCCTTGCAATGTATACACGAGTCCATTCGTACTAAACTGCATAGTTTTGAATTTTGATGGTTGTTCAAATATTCTATGGTTCAGTATACCATCTCCTTATCCATTAGCCCATGGGATGTTAATGTTAATCAAAAACCCTTTCAAATGAAAGTAAAAAAGCATCAACTGTCATGGTTATCAAATCCTAATTGGTTAATATTGTGTGACTTCAATGTTTGAATGGAGCTTGTAAATACGAAACAAATAATCAATTACATATATGTTAACATTGTGTGTTCGTAGTATACAAATTGTGAATTTTTAAAAAGGTAAATTGTGACATTTGGACGCTGATCCACCTTGTAATGTAGACCCGGATCCATAGAATAATTTCCCGTTCTGAATCGTATTTGTGAATTTTTGAAAGGTAAAATTGTGAACATTTCGATGCGAATCTTATTTGCAATATACAGCCGAGTCTTTTGTCCTAAACGACATAGTTTTAAATTATGAAATATTGGAGTATGTGTCTATATGAAATATATTTTAAAAATTATATGTCTATTTTTATTTTGTTTTTGGTTTTGTAGACCAGCAACCTTATCCATTTTGGCCATGAGGTCTTGATGTTTAACAAAGACCTTTTCAATCAAAAAGTAAAAAAAAAAAAAAAAAAAAAAGAACATCACAACTGTCAAAAGTTATTCATCTTAATTGGTTAATATTGTGTGACCACAATGTTTGAATGAAACTTGTGAATACAAAAAAGGGGTAATCCAATTACGTATACTTTAACATTGTGTGTTCGTAAAATACAAATTTTGAATTTTTTTAAAAGGTAAATTGTGAACATTAGAATGGGAATCCCTATTGCAATGTAGACCAGAGTCCATGTGTCCTACACGACATAGTTTTGAATTATGAAATTTTTTGCCTATTGACATATATTATTTTTAGGCAATACGACTCCACTAGGGGATCATACCCCAAAATTTCTAGTTTCGTAGACTATCACCTATCCATTGGGCCTTGGAGTTTTTGATATTCAACAAGACCCTTTCAATCGAAAGTGTAACACCCCATCAAATAGACTTAAAGACAAGTCTTAACACCTGCAGATCAAGTAAACAAAAACTAGCACAGCGGAAGATAAAAACATAACTTGGATATAAAACATCCATAATCCGGAGGTGTTATGCCACGTACACCACCACCATGGTATACGCTTTCGCGACCATCTGCAAGTGTGTCTAAAATCCCAAAAAACAACAACTAAATAGAGAAGTCTTCTAATATACGGGCACACAGGCCATAAAACCACTGTTCTTACGGGAACAGTACCTAATCTACCGAATCTAAGACATCGCACCTCAACACCTGAAGATACCAAAGATAAACATCGGGCGACGCCCGGTCAACGAATAATGCTTTTAACCCACCCAATACCGTTAAGTATCATAAATAGGTAAATAAATAGGAAAACCATTTTTCGAAACGGAATATATATATATATATATATATATATATATAATTATATATATAAATAATATAGTTGAAACCAAGGGATCTAGAGACAGCACCAAGACTCACACTCACAAGGACAACACCGAAACACATCAACACAAAGGACAACCACAACACACAAATTGACAACGACTACCAACGGCAACCACATGCCAAAACAACAAACCCTCACGTTGACTACACACGTCACGGAGCAGATAACTACCACACACGGCCTCCCAAAGCCCACCTCGTGACATCACCCCATCACGAGTTGATATGCCTCTTATGCCATGTTCCACCCTTATGGCTACCCCCACCTTATCCTTCTATGCCCAACCCATTACTCCGGAAAAGCCCCTGTACTTTCTGAGTCCAACCATTGTTCCTCCGGGACCGTCGTCCCCACCTATAACGACCAACGGAAAAACCCACCAATTTGTTGGCACTCAGGCCCGGATAACACAATGTTATCTCCCCCAATACACGAGGTCTCAGCCTTCCCCCATGATTTCACGTTACGGCCACCACGAGGACCGCTGCAATACCTTGGTGACAAGTGTCCCATACCACTGTCGTGCAATCCAGGTAGAGCCACACACGCACACCTCTCACATCAGAACAAACAACGGATTGCAAGAAAAGGTACGAAAACATACTCACAAGGAAAGGGTCACTACCCAACACAACAACGACGTTAGCATTACGATATAACTAGGCAAGCTCAACAAAGGAAGAAACTCAAGATAGTTTCCGAGGAACTACCACAAGGACACCAACATGGGGTTCAACGGAAACACAATGTTGAACACTTAGCATGATTCACAACACCAAAGATCCTAAAAGGATACCTGTCAAGAAGCTTCTAAAGGACTTACCGAAACATCAAGAATCGATCCACAAAAGAACAACGAGAAGGTCAAAAATCAAAAATCGAGACAAACAAAACCACGGGACAAATTTCCCACTACGAAAACCAAGCTTGTACCCCGGCGTGGTTGGACCCACAGTAGTGCCACTCCGTGTGTACCCGCGGGTACTTAAACCCCAGGCACACTCCCCGCGGGAGGCTGCGCGGTGGTGCCCGGGCCCGCGGGTACGTCCCTGTACCACAACAAACCACACTTCAGGGAATTTTTCTCCTCCAACACAAATTCAAGTCCAAAACATGCAATTCTCACCAAGCACAACAAAATGACTTGAACCAAGGAATATGCCAAGCAATGGCACAAAGGAAACCTAAACACAAAGCTCTAGATATGCAATATCACAAGATAAATTGGCATAGACTCTTCAACATTTCACAAACAAAGGAACATGTATAAAGCCCAGGAAATCATAGATAGGTAAGGCAAAATAGGTTTTGTAGAAGATGGGTTACCTCTTGACAGAATCAAAGAAAACTCTTCTTACCACCACAACAAGCTTCTCCACTAAAGCTTTCACAAGCTAAACCCATTTCAAGATCAAACCAAAAGAATCATAAAGATCCCAAACCGTTAACAAAAGGACAACTAAGATGGGAACCAAAAAGACTAGACAAGCTTAAATCTTACCCTTCTAGATGCCAAAATAGAGGAAAGATTGAATCTTGGAAGCAAAACTTGAATCTTGACAAAGGCTCTTTTTGGCTTGAAGAACAAGCTACTCTTGTTTTCTAGAGAGAAGATGAGATATTTTTGTATGGAATGTAAGGGATGAAATGAGGTAGTCTTTTAGGTTTAGGTTACAAAGAACTAGCTTCATGGTGAAAGACAAGGTTACCCTTACTAACTCTCAAAAAAGTGTAAGGGAACAAGGGAACTACTCTCAAAGCACAAGGTACAACTCCACTTAAAGATTGACTAGTCAAATTCTAGTTCCTTAAGTATTCCAAAAAA
>VALG01004790.1:0-17759 GCA_009835305.1 Ipomoea purpurea | reverse complement strand
TTATTCAAATAGCGAAAATCAGATTTTGAGGAAAGATTGTAAGTAAATTAGGGGGAAGGTTCTTGCTAAATAAATTTATGGGGAGACAATAAAATTAGGGTCTTTTTTTTTGCATACCATGGATACATGGTGGGTGATCACATAACAAGTAATGGCACTTATATGCAGACTGCTTGTAGTTAATAATTTGTATATATGTATAGTGGGATGCCTTATAACATACTGTTTTTGTCTAGCATGTTTTGTATTGTGAATGAATGTGTGGAGTGTGTGTTTTGACATAAACATGCGAGCTTATGTGATTTGACATGCAATACGTTTGAAAAATATAAATTTCCACCTATAAACGGGACCATGCTATTTGCATAAATATTCTTTAATAATTACGAGTAAGATAGCCTAGGTTCACAAGTACTAAAGGTTTTATCTTGAGAAATCTTGACAGAATATAATCACACAAGCACATAGAAAATTAGCTTTTATAATTAGATTTTAGGTAGGCATAATTTTTACCTCTAGAAGCCCAGAATACCTAAACAACTTAGAGTTGAAGACCCTTGATTGCTAATTCCTAAATTAATTGATGACCTGATGATGAGGCTAAAGTATTTAATTATTAGGGAAGGTAGGAGTGGTAACAGGGAGGTCATGAGGGAAAAAGTAGAATTAGGGCTATCTCAAGATATGTGTATGTATACATATAAGAGTGATGTAATTTGTAGAATGATATTTCGGGTTAGGATATGATAAGGACAATCTCATGGATGTATATAAGGTTATCGTAACTAAGGGTACATGCGTATGGTTCGGGGCTTGGGATAATTATTGTATAATAAATGATGACTGTAACAATTTATATGAATACCTATTAATAAGTGGGATGTCTATAGGTCACAGGTTTATATATATATATAAGTATAATAGATATTATATATAATATAAAGCATTAGGGACGTACCGTATAGTTGACGCAACCATTTTTAGGATCAGGTGATTAGGTTAGAGTGTCAACAACATGAAAATAATAATAATAATATAATAATAATAATAATAATAATTAATATAATAATAATGATTTGGTGTAAGGGTAGCATATGAATGTAATTGGGGTTTACTACATACTTTATATATATATATATATAGATTTATGGGTATATTTAAAGAATGGTAGCGATATACTTATTTATGTATAAATGTTTGTTTTATAGAGGGGCGGGGGGGGTCCTTATCTAGTGGTAAAGGGTTCTAAACAAGGTATGTGGAAGCTTGTGGTTTTATCATGCAACATGGACCAAAAGTCTAGAGGGATAGTTTTAAGATAGTTTAGGGACGCAATATATTTTTTTTTCCAAGGATAATTTTTAGATGACCACTTGGTTTAGGTTCTCGGTTTTCTACCGTCTCCACTTAGATTGAACTTTCGGTAAAAACTTAATATGCAATGTATTTGAGGTTTTAGATTTAGAAATAGTATTATTATTCCCTATAATTCCTTTGTAACTTATAAACAAATCAATTAGGAAGATAATTCGACTTCATGTTCAAGCATTTAGATTGTTATTTACATGTTAAACATATAAGAATATCAAGGGGATCACATTATTATGACACTAACAAGGAACACGGGAGACTTCAACTAGATATCATAACGATCACACACCCCATTCTTCCCCTTCCTAATTAAGCGATGTTCCCCAAAAATTCATGCAACACTGATGTAAGTACTTATCGGGCTATTAGTGATGTTAACTATATTGGTCAATTATGATTAGGACAAGTAGTCTCTTATAAGCCGAATAACATTACTAATTGTAAGTTCCAAAAAACTTATCAAGTAACAGATATCCAAATAACGCATGTTTGATCAAATAGTTAAGCAAGTAATATGCAGTTCCTAACTTGGTCTAAAATCAATTAGGAACATATGCTTAAGCAAATAACAAGTATGATAATCAAAGAGTGATAAGCAACAAAAGCAGGTAAAAGCATGCAAGGACATCACAAATTTCTAGGGCAAGTATGTGAATGAAGAGTTAGTGTATTGTACCATTACCTTGATGTGATAAGCGAAAGGGAAAATTCTTTAAATTGATGAGGATGAAGTGAGGGGAGGTTATGTGATGGGTAGGCTCACAATCTCACCGTGCGTCCTAAGATTCCTGAATCCTATGTCCAAAAATCCGGTCTTCAGAGTCTTATCCTGGTCAAACTTAGGGTGTGTTTGGAAACCTGGAAAATGATTTCTGGAAGTCATTTTCCGGGTTTCTAGTGTTTGGATAGGAATGGAAAACAAAGTCAATGGAAAATAACTTAAAGTCAAAGGAAAATAGCTCTCCTTTTTCCGGAAAATGACTTCCCTTTTTTTTGGGGGAAGTCATTTTCCATTCCTCTCTCTTCTCTGGCTAGAAACGCTCCCAGTCAGAAAAGCTCCACCACCAATTCCACCTCCCGTCTTGTACGTCGACAGCAATTTCAAAGTTGCAGAACGTTCTCCGTCAGCGTCGCCCCCATTTCTGCAGCTTTCGATAACGCAAGTCGTGTCTGATTTTTCTGGAGCATTGCTAGCGATATCAAAAGAAATCGCCGCTTCTGAGGATTCAGCGTCCCACTCTGAATCCATTACTAACAATTTCGATAAAGCCGAATACAAATCTGCGATCTCGAGAAGAATTTTTTTTGCTTCGAATCCACGGCGATAATAAGGTTTAATAGTTCGGAAACGAATATTCGCAGTTGCTTTGAATTCCCTGTAGCTTTTGAATTCCCTTTTCTTTCCACTGGTTACCATGGATTAATTGTTATTTTGTAGTGTTTGAATATTACTGGGAAGATGAACCATTTCGCAATAGCTTTAAATTCGAAGTAATTTGTGAATTATTTTTATTTTTTTTGGGTTTTGTCATTTTCTTACTCATTTTTTAGAAAATGAACCAAACACACAAAGACAAATTTCTGCTACGCATCCAAACACCAGAAACGAAAATGTTTTCTGGAAAATGAGTCATTTTCCAGAAAATATTTTCCAGAAGTCATTTTCCTGCTTTCCAAACGGACCCTTATGCTCTGATACCAACTGTAACACTCCGAAATTTTTAGACTTTTTAAACTTATATAATAAAGGTAAATCCTCATTAAATCCCGAAATCAAACATAAGAGTATGGGGTGCTATGCCACACCTGAGCTAGAGAACTTAGGTGCACAGGCTAACTAACTAAAATCCTCAAAGTAATCAATACATGACATGGCACGCAGGCCAAAAGGAAACTAGCTACTCTACGCTTTGGATCTCTAGCGCGCTCTGGGGTCTACTCATCTGTGCTTGAAAGCCAAATATATCTGTTCAGCGAGAGATGCTGGTAACCCACTCCAACGCGTTGAAATACAATATTGGTATATATATAAATATAGATATAGGAAAATCATTTTGAAAGCAGGAAGATATATACTTAGGAGACCTTGCTTTAAAAACCAGGAATAGACTCCGCAAATAGGGGACGAGCACATAATCAATGATAACAGTTAAGTAGAGTTAACATCATAAGAATACGCATCTAAGGTCAAGATCACTTTTCAATTTCATCACATCATCATCCAATCAGCATTCATATCACATAAGCATTGATGGCGCCACGGACCAATCGCATGCCCCAAACATGAGGAGTTGATTGCATCCAACCCTTTAAGGACAGTTGACGAACTCAAATGTCGGACCACAATCCTACACACCGCTGACGCGCCCAGTCGGTGGATGGTGATCCCCTTTACAAGGGGGACATACGACCCTACACACCGTTGATGGGCACAGTCGGTGGACCATAGCGGATTCAAGCCCTACACACCGCTGAGGGACTCAGTCGGTGGGCGAAGATCCTCGGGAGACTACGACCCTACACATCGCTAGCCCATCACTCGGTGGATCGCAGCCAGCCGTAGCCCTACACACCGCCTGATTACTCAGGTCAGTGGACTACAGCCTTCCTCGACCTATTGGCCTACACACCGCCTGGCGCGTCCAGGTCGGTGGGTCATAGCACCGAGGGCCCAATGTTGACCGCAGCCCCAAAGTGAATCAATGGACCGCAAGGCCCAGGAGATGAACCCGCAGGCTCATAGACAATCCAATCGTCCTTCAGCCCAAACTCTTGAAACCTTCAGCTCAGGGAGTAATCAATTCGGCCTTTAGCCAACTTCGAACCGCAGCTCGTGAACACCTAATTTGATCCCAACCAAATTTGGGGGAATCATGCATCACAAACACACAAGTAGCACGTTAGTACCACATTTGGGAGGGGAAGACATATAATAAATTACGTGTGATCATTCACGATACTTAATGATAGTCCTAAAGGGTTTCATACCACTTCAACCTAGGTCAACGGGTTTCCGATTCAACTAGCATTTGCAATTCTAAAGACTCTTATATCATACGAATGGTACCCGAAATATCAAACTAGACTCAGCACGAGAAACGGGGTCCGTTGGGACACCATGGGGGGGGAGTAGCGAACATCAAACGGGGGAAGCCGAAGACCCGGGTGGGTACGGAACAGCGGGTAGGCCAGTGGGTTGGGGTCACCCGTTAGAGATCACTGTTCCGGGCAGTGGGGTTGGCGGCGGGCAGGCGTGCCCGATGGCGGCCCGCTGCCTGGCGTGGATCTTCGGGCAGCGGGTAGGGTGGCGGTCCCCCATCCCACTACCCCCACTGATTCTTTTATCACAAAATTCATCCCGATGATCCCTTGTGGAACCCGAAACAAAGCTTTAGGCAACTTTTAAACGCAATAACGGACACACGTAGGAATTAATGGATCAAAAGGCAAGAATCACGTAGAACTCATCTATTACGACTTCTAAACATAAACGACACAGCCGAACATGCGAATTCCACCCAAATTATTATATTCAGAAACATCACAACCACAAATTTCCCCAATTCCAACATAGGGCTCTAAATCCACTTCAAACCATCAAAATCAATATTTTTTCAAGAAATATCAAGATTCGTCAGATCATCACAATTTGAATATCAAGGGAACCTCTTTTCAACATTCAAGATTCATCAAGTTATCAAGAACACACATAAATCATCTTATCAATCCATCGAGATTATATCACAAATTAGTATCAAGACACAAGCATATAGAAAGGAGGCCAAAGAGGAAGAATTTATAGCGATAAAATAGGTTTTGTTGAGACATGGGTTACCTCTTAGCCTTAATTTAATCCTCCCTTGGCTATTAAGGTTCTTCTAAGATTTCTAATTTGGTCTGACCTCCCTAGCTTGGGTGGTGGGGAGTCCCTTGGGAATTCTCGTGTGGTGGATATCTTTTGTGCTGTGACTTCTAGGTGCCTCCGTATGTCCTTATATATATATATATTATATATATATATATATATATATTATATATATAGGAGTCCTAATTAGGGTCTGAATGTATGAGTTTACTAATTCTCATTCCTTATTAGACTAAGGTTTAGTTTAGGGATAAAGGTCCATGGATCCTATGGGTGACCATATTAATTTAATTAAAGGGAATTCCTAACCAAATTAAATCGTTTTTTAATATTATTAACGGGATTAATTAAATAATTAATTCAGGAATTAAAGCCGTAACACGGAGGTGTTACATACGGTTTATCTTTGGTTCGATGTGTGATCGGCCTACTGCTACGAAAGCGAGGTGACGCCGTTGTAATTTACAAAGAAATTGGTTTGGTTCGGATGCCATCGGAAAAACCCTAGCTAACTGATACTAGATGAGAATATAATTGTGCTGTATTCATATAAAAGATGTATGATGAGTTACATAGAGCGAATATATAAAGATGCTAGATAGAATCCTAGTCTAACACGAATAAATATAGTTTTAGTCTTAATATGAATTAATATAGTCCTAATACGGATAACCTTAGTTTAATCTTTAAATTTCGTTGAGGATGCATTACTTCAACCAAGAAAAAATTTATTTTTCTACCTAAATTTTATCTCATAATGTTTTTATTTTTTTAAATGGTAACTAATGCTTTTATTGACCGGGTGAGCAGGCCCGGTGGGATTGCAAAACCCGGAAAATCGACAAAAGAGCCATCTTGACATTTACAGGTAAAGAACTAACGGAATAAAAAAATTATGGAGCGATCGAGCGTTGAGGCCAGCAAACGCGAGAGTATAGGCCACTTGATTGCCTCCCTGTAGATATGCCAGATCAAAGAGTTCCACGATGAGATGCAGCACGAGTATAGAAAACTGCCGTCCCTCATCTTCCATGGAACAACTGCCGTTGTAGAGGCAATTAAATGAGTAAGGGATTGCGAGTCCACCTCCACGACAGCTGGCAGCAACACCATGGTTTCACACCATTGTAGAGCAAACCGCAAAGCAAGCGCTTCTGCTTCCAGAGCAGATGAGGCCGACAAATTGAAGCACATACCAGCAACAAGGCCACCGTGAGAGTTCTTAGGCACGCTCCGCCTGCCACACCAGCGAGGGAATAACTAACGTCTGTGTTGAGCTTCAACCTTTCCTGACGACGGTGCAAGCCACTTAACCCAAATAGACTGCTTTCGCAGCGGCGCATCAAATCTGGCAATTAGTATCGTTGTTAGAAGGAAATTGTTAGTAGAACCACGGCCTTGGATGGAACGAGCTAGGGAGATGAGCATTGATCCCCGACTTATACACTTAATTAAACCTATGGGCGAGAAGGCCGAACCATCGTAGAGGCATTCATTGTATGCTATCCATATAAACCAGAGTAAAAGGCACGGCATTAAACGCACAATGTGATGAGCTGCGGGGTGGAAGAGGGAAGCAATCACCAAGACTGACAAGCCGCCCGAACTAAAGTTGGAGAAGACAGAGATAAGCCGAAGAAGCGTCCAAAGTGGATCCAAACTTCTCGAGTTCTACTGCAAAACCAAGGCAATTGATACGCACCAAAGGAAATAAATAATTGGTGGTTTAATTTATGTGGAGGATCTACAAGGAATGAATCATATGTAATTAGAGGATAATTGACTAAATATTAGTATAAGGAATTATGTATATTAGAATATATTATTAGCTTGTATAGTTAGAATAATTGTAGTAACTTAATTATTATAGGTTTTTAGTAATTTAGTATAAAATAGGTCCATTATATATGAATACCGGGAACCAGTGGAGAGAAATATATTGTTATTCTAGTTTTTTATATTGAAGAGTTCTTCATTCTCTTTCATTATATTGTTTTTCTTTTGGAGTTACCGTAACTCGAATACGGATTGGAGCCAGAAGCCTGCTCAAAAGGTTTCTTCCATTGCGTACTAAATTTCAGTACGTAACATTGGTGCTCTCATTGAGAGGATTTGTGGATACATCACGTAACTATTGGTGCTTTCATTGATTTCATTGGTGAGAGTATCCCCTATCTTTTTATTTTGTTGTTATTATTATTATTTTGTTTGTTAGCCGCGTACACATTCCTTAGAAAAAAAAAAAAAGGTGGCAAATTTTTTGACCAAAAAAAAAAAAAAGACAAAAAAGGATAAAAGTAAAAAAAAAAAAAAAAAAAAAAAAAAAAAAAAAAAAAAAAAACTTTTTTTTTAATTATTATTATGGAAATATTACTCAACAATGCTTATTCGTTTCTATACAATCAAGTATGGTATTCAATTGATGATTTTGTATTGTATGAGATCTTTTCTACAAAAAGACCCGTACAATATATTTATAGTTTGAAGGATGAGAGTTACACCTTTCAAGCTTTTGGTGTGGTTTGATTCTATCTTGGATGCATTAATGGTCAAACAAGCTCTTCATGGGTAAAATATTTATGATGGGTGTTGTGTTTTTAGACATTAAATATCCTGATTTTGAGTTGTTGATGGATGTGGTGGAGAATTACATACGAACCAAGATGAGATGACACTTTGGAATGTCACATTTCAAATTATTCTAATCCAACTTTTTCAAGAAGAACCAAGTAGCACAGGGTCCAAGGAATCATCAATAATTACAGTTACTCTCCCAACCGCTCCGAACGAAAGCAACATTCAAGATTTCAACAACTTAGAGTCTCTTGAGGATTATCTTGAGACAAGACTTGTGGGGTATTACCTTAGACTTGGAACTCAACATTGGGAGAGCAAGAGATATTTTTAGATGGTGCAAGTCAAAAGGGATGCCATTTATGTGTCAATGATCAAGCTCGAGAGCCATTTCAATTTGTTTTGCCAACTACCCCATCAAAGTTGCAGGGACTGCTTCAACAAAGATGTGTTTATTTATTCATCCTCTATACCTTGAGGACAAGGTGTTTTTTGAAAGGGGTGGAGAGTGATACGCAACAAAGGAAATAAATAATGGTGTTTAATTAGTGGAGGATCTACAAGGAACAAATTATATGTATTAAGTAATTGATAAATATTAGTATAAGAAATTATGTATATTAGAATATATTATTAACCTTGTATAGTAGAATCAATTGGTAAGTAACTTAATTATATAGGTGTTAGTAATTTAGCTATAAATAGTCCATTGTATATGAATACTGGGAACCAGTGGAGAGAAATATATTGTTATTCTAGTTTTTTATATTGAAGAGTTCTTCCCATTCTCTTTCATTATATTGTTTTTCTTTTGGAGTTACCGTAACTCGAATACGGATTGGAGCCAAAAGCTGCTCGAAAGGTTTCTTCCGTTGCGTACTAAATTTCAGTACGTAACAGCAATGCTCAAGAATCGCACACGCATTGAGGGCAGAAAGGTCACACCGAAGGCATGCAAATACCAAATCTCTCTAAAACATCTCGGAACGGGAGCAATCATCTCAATAATTTCCACATAAATACCGAAACTTTTGAGGGAATTCCGGTCGCCCAAATGCACTTCGATGATAGGGTGGTGCCCAACCTTGGTCGGAGGGCCTCATAAGCCGAGGAGAAAGTGAAGTTGCCGAACTGGGAGAGCTGCCAGACAAGATCACTTGAAACATGGATAACATTATCTTCAACGAAATCCCTCGTCTGGCTGCATGCGCCTCCAGGTGAGTGAGCAAGACGCAGATCGCCCTTCCTGGTAGCGGGCTTGCATAAAAGCGCTCCCACAGGGTGACCCCTCAAGTAGTTGAAGTAGAGCTTGGCCGAAAAGGCTTGTAGGATAGACGACAGGCAGCGAACCCCCAAACCACCTTCATTCGTGGGCAAACAGATTTTGTTCCACTTGCCTAGTGCCGCTTCGGTTTTCCGTCGACTGTGCCCCCAAAAGAATCTTGCAAATCTAACTTCCAGAGATTGCTCAATGTAGCGCGGTAGGGTAACTGAGGCCATATTGTACAAGGATCATGGAAAGAACATGTTAATGAGCGTTAGCCTGCCTCCTGAGAGAGAGGAGTTTGTGCTGCCAGCCTTGCAATTTGGCATCCACCTTTTCCAGTAGATTTTGATAGTATAGAATCCTGTTTCTCCCGCGAAACATACACCCCTAAATAACGGAAAGGCAGCGACGAGCGTTGCATGCCCAGAACTCGCGCCATTGCACGGATCTTTGGGTCGAGCAGTGTCTGGATGTGACAAAAAAGCTTTTATTGTAGTTGATTCTTTGCCCCGAACAAGCCGTGTATTGAGTCAAGATCCTTGTCAAGTCCCTTAAGGAAGTGGATGAGCCATTGGCAAAAATGACTATTATCATCCGCAAACCCAAGTGGGAAATAATCGGGCATTGCAAGCTTGAAGAGTGGGGGGAGAGCATGTCCGTTCCCATATTGAGGAGCGGCGAAAGCGGGTCTCCCTATTTTACACCCCTTGACGGTTGGAAAAAACCAAAGCTAACCCCATTAACCAAAACTGAAAATCTCGTTGCTTCCAGATTGTTCATAACGAGTCTAGTAAAAGATCCGGGAATCCAATTCTGGTTAGTACCGCCAGAGAAACGGCCACGATACCCTGTCAAAAGATTTCATCATGTCCAGTTCAATTTCCATGTTTGAGCCTCGACACCGCTTATCAATGTATTGCAGCAATTCTAAAGCCAAAATGACATTGTTTGAATGCTGCGGCCTTCCACACACCCGGCCTGCTCTCTAGAAATTACACTCGGCAAAACAGTACTTAGTCGAGATGCAAGAATCCTCATGAAAAACCTTACGCATTAAGGTGCACAGGGAGATTGGCCTGAAATCCGCGAAGGAATCTGGATTGGTCTTCTTGGGAATTAACACAATCTGAGCACTGGCCATCACCTGAGGGACCGGGACGCCTGCAAAAAAATCCAAAGTCGCCAAAAAGACATCATCCTGAACTATGTCCCAACAGTGCCAGAAGAATGCTCCGGAAAAGCCGTCTGGGCCAGCTGCGCTATCTGGGTTTAATTTCCACACTGCATCTTTGACTTCCTCACAGGTGACCGGTTTCGTCAAAGTAGCAATGTCAGGAGGGCTCAGTCCTTCCGGTAGGTAATGTAGTAAGGGTTCCAGATCAGCACCCTCCTGAACCGTGAATAGCCTAGAAAATAATGAGACAGCTTCTTCTTGAATGTCCATCTGAGATGTGAGGATAGTGCCCGAGTCACTTCTGATTGCACTGACTCGCTGCCTTCGATGCCTGCATGTCCTTTACCACTGTGTGGAAGAAATGAGTGTTAGCATCCCCTTCTTTAAGCCATTTCACTCGAGCCTTTTTTTCTCCAGAACATCTCCTGTTGCTTCAGGGCCAGAAGAAGATCTGCATGATGTTTGTGCAGCAAAGCCCGGTTCTCCGGCGTCGGGCATTCATCAATGGACCATTCAGCTTCCGAAGCACTGACTTCTAAATCGCGAACACGATCAACGTCCATGAAACCAGAATGAGTGGTCCACATAGTCTGATGTAACAATTTTTTTTTTTTCATTGAATGATTATAAATTGAATGATCTCACCACGAGTTAAAAAATATATTTATTAATCAAATACAAAAAAAATTAAAAAAATCATCAGTATAATCATATTATACGCAAAACAGATAATGGGTGAATGAGAAATTGATACTCAAAGTGTATATATTTGAATTGTAAAACTTGTAATTAGCAATTGTCCCAACATTATAAACGGGTTGTGGGTTTCCACTAATATAATACAATTCCCTTTTTGTTTATTTTTATTTTATTTTAAAGATGTTGAATTGTAAGCATAGATGCGCAGAGGTACAAATCTAAATTTAAGAGTTAAGAGATAGAATTGAAGATGCTTGCAATCTGATATTTTTTATATTAGGAAATGCACATATACATATGCTAATTAATTAATGAGAAAATGGCACTTTTTCCCCTAAGTTATATACTTATAACACTTTTTCCCCCTTAATTATTTATGTAAGCACATTAGCCCCCTCAATTATTTTAAAAGGGGTGGTTTTTCCCCTGATATATTAAATTGACATTTCTACCCTAATGTAAATATTTAATTTATTTACTTCTACAACAAATTATTTTGTATATGTAGCAATGACCACGGTTTGGTTCGAACTGAACCGGACACTATAGTAGTCGATTAAAAATTTTCGATTATGATTCACATCTAAAACCCAATATTTGGATTTTTATTTATTAAATTTATGAATAAAAAAAACTGGACCCTGAACCGTGAACCGGTGGTTTCGGATCCGGTTCGCGATTTTGAACCGTCTTTATTTTAAATTTTATTTTTTATTTTAAAATAGTCTAAATTCAACAAAAAATGTGTTTTATTTTTTCAGTTCGGAACATGAACCTGTCATTCCGGTTCGCGATTTTTAATAAACTCTAAATATCGCGTTTTGATTCTAAATTGTAATTGGAATATTTTGGTTTGGTTGATATAGTATCTCTTTAGTTTGAACCAAATTATAGTAATAAATTTGTTAGAGAAGAAAAATAAATGAATATTTATTTTAAATATTTATTTTAAGGGTAAATATGTCCATTTAACATTTAGGGGGAAAAAGAGCACTTAAATAATCAGGGGAGAAAAGTGCTATAAGTAATTAACATAGAGAGAAAAAGTGAAATTTTCCCTTAATTAATTAAGAGTGAATTCCATTTTTGGTCCTACTGTTATAGGGGTGTTTCCAATTTTAGTCCACCTTAAGTTTTTTTACCACTTTATGACCACTATTATTGAATGTGTTCCACTTTTAGTCCAACCGTTAGTACTTCCATCAAGAGGCCATGTAATCTTGGGGTATTTTGATCTTTCTTCTCATCCAAGACTATGTTTGACTAAAAGAAATGAGAACATTAAACCAAAAACCTAAGAAACATCGTCGATCCACGTTGGAACGAACGAAACGATGTAGTTTTGGCTTTCCATTCTCGTTGTTCGAAGAGCCATCTTCGAATATCGGAGGAGGAGGACGAAGCGCCTGGATTAAAAGAAAAGAGACAACCATAAAAAGACCAAAATACCCGTAGATTATAAGGCCTCTTGACAAAAAATATTAACGGTGGACTAAAAGTGGAACACATTCAATAATAGTGGTTGTAAAGTGGCAAAAAAATTAAAGTGGACTAAAATTGGAAACGTCCCTATAACAGTAGGACCAAAAATGAAATTTACTCATTAATTAATAAAAACAAGATAAGGGTAAGTTTTCTTGTTCAATTTTCTTTGGTCCACGTTAATCATGCTCTCCACATTTTGTAACCTTTTTTTGGCCTTAAATTTGTTAACTCACTTTTTATCTTTTTATTTATTTATTTATTTATTATTTTTTCACACACTATATACTTGCTATTGGACTCTTTTTTTTATTATTATTTTTAATACAATAAGGCCGGTACTTTCAAGTACAGTCATTATATTATAGACCGCGGTGCATGTGCACCGCAGTCAAAAACGACATCGTTTCTCTAAGTAAAGAAACGGTCCGCCGTTAGAGTTAACGGAGTCCGTTTGTTTGGTGTATTAAACACCAATTGACACTACAGTATATCTAAATCGACACTGCAGTTATATCAAAATGATACTGTAGTTATAGTGAAATGAAACTGCAGTGTATATAAAACTGAAACTGAATAACATTTCACATATTTGAGTGTATATTGTCAATGAAGCTGTAATTATTCAAAATGATCATGTAGTTGTGTTTTAATGAAACTATAGTGTATATAAAATAAAATTAAATAACATTTTCACATATTTGAGTCTATAAAAATCGAATGAAACTATACTTATATCGAAATGAAACTGTAGTTGTGTTCAACTGAAACTGCAGTGCATGCAAAATGACACTGAATAACAGAGTTACTTTTTGCAAAAGGGTGCGAAACGGCGAAAACAAACACTGTTAATTTTCATTTAAAAAAACAAAGACGCGCGGTGCATAATCGATTATGCACCGCGGTGCATAATATAATTTGCCTTTCAAAGTAACTCTCTTAGCTAACTTAATGAGTTAATTTTACTTTTTTGTCTTAAATTTATAACTGATATCTGTTTTTTTTTTTTTTTTTAGAATATCTTCTTTGGTCTTAGTATTATTGTGGTATGACCGTTTTTGGTTATCCGTCAACAAAATCACTAAAATGTCTTAACGCCATTAAATAAATGGACATTTCCATCTCCTTTATTCTTTTATAATAAAGTGGATTAACCCGCTATATATTTTTATTTTTATGCTTTTTGAAAAAATCTCTAATTGAAGACCGAAATATTATTGTATTTAATTGAATTTAAGCCGTTTTGTTGACGAATGACAAAAAATAATTTCTTTCACCAAACGAGTGTTAAGGGTTTATCACCCGAGGATCGATTTTAGATTTAGAATTGTTGAGTATTATATTGTATATTTTGAATTTTTAGCTATTAAATATGTAATCATGTGCTCTTATTGAGGTTTTTCTATAACCGGCATAATCGATCGAAATCAATATTCACTACTACAGAAAACGGATTTAACGTCGGTGAAATACCCATTTAACGTCGGTTATCTTTCGACATCGACTTTAAGAGACGTCGTAAGTAAATGATACGACGTCAGTTACACAACCGACGTCGTATGTAACTTACGGCGTCGGTTTTTAAGTTAAATCCGACGCCGTATATTATTATATATTTAAAAATAATAATAATTAACATACGGCGTCGGTTATTACCTAAAAGCCGACGCATAATATTTATTTTTTTAAAAAAAAATAATTAACATACGGCTTCGGAGTTTTAGGTAAAGCCGACGCCGTATATATTTATTTTTTTTAATAAAAAAATAATTAACATACGGCTTCGGAGTTTAGGTAAAAGCCGACGCCGTATATATTTATTTTTTTTTTTAAGAAAAAAATAATTAACATACGGCTTCGGAGTTTAGGTAAAAGCCGACGCCGTATATATTTATTTTTTTTTTAAGAAAAAAAAATAATTAACATACGGCTTCGGAGTTTAGGTAAAAGCCGACGCCGTATATATTTATTTTTTTTTAAAAAAAAATAATTAATATACGGCTTCGGAGTTTAGGTAAAAGCCGACGCCGTATATATTTATTTTTTTTTAAGAAAAAAATATTAACATACGGCTTCGGAGTTTAGGTAAAAGCCGACGCCGTATATATTTATTTTTAAAAATAATAACATACGACGTCGGCTTTATCCTAAAAGCCGACGTCGTATGTTATTATTATTTTTTTTTATTATATCTTTTATGGTTTATACCAATCTGTATCAATTTTCAAATCCTGCGCAGCTAGCAATTTAACATTCAACATCAACTAATTTTATTAAACTAATTCAAATATTAACACATGAAACTAATATAAAAAACATAATTCATTAAGCTAATTCAAACTACTAATTAATTAAACATAAAACTAATATAGTACACAATTCAAAAAACTACTAAACATTACTCCAATAAACATAAACTAATTTTATACGTAAAGTATCAAACTATTAAACATGAAACTATATAAAGAACACCATTCATTAAACTAATTCAAGCTACTAAACATAAAATAAAACTAATATAAGTATCACAATTCAACAAAACTACTAAACATTAAGCCAATAAACATAAACTAATTTTAACGTAAAGTATCAACTAAGAAGCGTTTTATTAAGCCATTCATCAATAAGAAACTTAGACCATTTGCCTCTAATTTCATCAATCTCTTTTTTGTTGTAGGGCAATCTTCCTTGTCTTTCCAAAGCCTAAAAAGTTCAAAAGAAATAAAATTATTAAATAATCAAGTATTTTCAAACATTTGAAGCAAAAAAGATATATTATGAAATTACTTGCCTTATCCATTCCTTTGCTTAGGTTGTTGGAAACAATTTCCAACATGAACTTCATCACATAATAACCAACATTCGGTGGTTCCCTTTTGTATAGCACACTACATTGAATTACATTCAAATTAAATAAATTAATTAAAAAAAACAATAAGTTTGGATGTTTACAAAGTGAATGAAGTACTTACCGAACATATAGTCCATTTTGGTGAACGATTTTTTGGTTTCTTTCCACTCATCATGTTGGTTGCCGTCATACAACTATTAATATAAGACAGAGAATATATATAAATACTTGGCATCACTAGTTTAATGATAACTACTAATTAATTATATAAATTTACATACGTTTCCATTATATGTTAATATCTTCACGCGGCCATGATCAAGTGAATCAAACCAAAAAATTTCATTTAGTCGAGGACAAATAGCCATCAACATTCAATGCTCACTACAAATAAATAATTTATTAGTTTTAAGTGAATACATATAATATATAATAAAAATATTTATATATAAGTACTTTTATTAAAATGTAATTAATACTTACTTGAACATATGGGGCTAAGTATACCATTTTTTCCAGACTGCATGGTGGAATTTATATACGATTTCCTGTCTTCCATATTATTCATTGTGGTTGAATCCAATATGGAGTCTAGGAAACCATACATGTCTTTTGATGGCCAACTCAAAATCATATATAAACACCCTATTCACAAACAAAACCAATATATATAAATTACCAACATATATAAATATAAACTATTATGAATAAATAATACTAAGAACTTGTTACCTCATAAAGAACTGAACTAGAGAACATCGATGGTCTCCAATTGTAAGAAACGCATTATCTCATCACTTGCAAGGTGAGTCATAGTCAATGTTGCCCATAATACCACGGCCACATGGACCACAAGAGGGTTCAAACGGCGAGCTATTGAAAAGGCCATTTTGTCATCGATCCAGTCAAAGATCAGATTCAGTTTACATTTGAGTTGTTGATGAACTGGATTGCACACCGAATGAAAAGTCAATTGGCCTTTTCTTTTTGTACTGTGAATTACAATAATACAATAATTATTATTTTAAAATAGTAAATTACTACTATTTTAAAATAGAAATAATTTCAGTATACATACCGCATCAGATTTTAGTAGCATAACTCTAAAACCAGCTTCTTTGGCCAAGCAATAAAGTTTGAAATTGCATCACCTACAAGCTAACCTCACTGGTGGGGATGGTAACATGTGCACTTGGATAAAACTAACTTCATTTACGCTCCCTTCACATATTTATATCAGACAACCCATGAACCTGTCTACCACTGTAAGCTGTCCACCATTTATGCCACTGGACGTCCTAATTGGATCTTCTAAGCAGAGTGCACGTGCCCATAAACTACAATAATTTTTAATTAAAAATCATATAACTTTTATTGATAAAAATAAAATAAGATAACTTTAAAACCCGAATATTACAGGCGGTAAATATAAAAGTCTTGGGGAACTAAGCTTTGTCACTTGGAGGTAGTGGCAGCAACACACAAGTACTCATCACCTGCCTTAGCTTGTAAAGGAGTCTGCATAGCAACTAAATTTCAACATCATAATTAGCAATTATTGCCTCAAATTTGATCAAAGTTAATCGTTGACAAATCGATTTTTAAGTTGAATATATTATTTTGTGATCGATTTCGATTGGCTATGAATTATCTAAAGTGTCAGTCAGTTATTACATTTTTTGGTTGGTTAATGTAACCGATCAAAGTAACTGTTGCTCACCCCTATAGCCGATGCAACATATAATGAGCATTTAATAATATGAGATTAAAAGTTCACTCAGGAACATATGCATTCTATATATTCTTATTGTAATTAAACTCAAGAATATTGGTTGTACACGTACTAGAAATTATGAAATTTTTCACCACTTGAAGTGATCTTAAATCATCGAAAGTCTTGCCGACACTTTTGGTATTCGAAAAACCTTGTGTTTCTATTATCCCGACCATTTTGTTCTTTACTGATTTAAATCACTTTCAGGATGTCAAGAAATTCCATATTTTCTAGCATTGTGCTTCGTAATCTTTCCTACCGCAAAACGGTTGCTCTTTGAACTTTCCACACTAAACCCTAAACCAAAACTTCCAGACTCAAATTATTGTATAGGATCTCAACAATAAGAATCATTGATAATTGATTTATACACTACAACTATACAAGCATATTCCCATATAAAATGCGAGAAAGTGACTATTTCTTTGACCGTACACAAGCAAATGCATGGGTAAAATAATTTAAAGGCAGATAATCTCATCCGAAAATTAGTAGGATGTTGGTTGATAATTAAATTTTTATGTTTGACTCTCAGATGTTTTTATTGAATGTACTTTTATAGTTTAAGCTAGTAATTATTATAAACAACTTAAATTAAATTTATAATAAATAATGGACTAGAATTTCTTCGTCGTCGTCAAAAATAATTATTTAAATACGTAAAAATATGACTTGATTAATCGTTAAAAAAGTAAAAATAAA
>VALG01004784.1:0-20182 GCA_009835305.1 Ipomoea purpurea | reverse complement strand
AATGGTCGATGGCAAAAAGAATATCAAATTATTAGGCTCAAATGCTTGCGGGATAAGAAAGTAAGTACTGGTTCGCTGGAATAAGAGACTTTACCAAAACAAAAGATTAGGGTCGTCTATATAAAGGTAAGATACAAAAAAAAGTGTTTTGTAATCTTGAGTATAAAACCCAATTGAGAAGAAAGACACAAAGGAAAGAGCCCAACGTCCAACGGAACACTGTTCCGATAAACGCAGTCTGCGCTAGCTTGCTGAGGTCGGACTAGGAGCGTCCTGTAGTTATTCATTTTTCCAATGATAGAAATATGAGATCCATGATTTTTAAGTTGGACGTACTGAATAAATAGTCTGGCCAAACTTAGAATTTGAGAAAGACCTGCAAAACAGTGTAGAAAAAAACGAGAAAAAACAGAAGCGCAGGAGAAAAGAAGACCGAAAGAGGAGGCAAAAGGCGGAAGAGTAAATAAAGTTAATTAGATATATAGGAATATTACAGCGCCAGCCACAAAAAATAGAAAATTATTTACAAATAAGACGCAGGGGTGCGCGGGTGAGTAGAGTTAATCGTACACGATGGTTATTTGGACAAAGGCTCGTTGTGCTACGGGTCGTAGTGTATATGATGGTGGCTGCAAAAGTCACGTTACCAAACCGATGTGCGGGTCAATTGATTTTACAAATTAAGAGGCCATTCTCACGCGTTCTAGGTTTCCGCAAGCTGAAGGATGAAGTTATCCGTGAGAATCCAAGTGTTATGCATTCGAGGCGGGCCAGTAATGCCGTTCTGCTCGAGTCGGTAGGCAACAATAGTCAACTTTCTGGCGGCTCAGGCGACGGTATAAAGAGGTGAAATTGCACTTTGACGCGGCCGAGCTCAAATCAGAAGGGTTGGAGGCCGGCAGCAAATGATACTTGGGTGTGACCACAGAACATAGTCGGCACGGCCTTACCGATGCTGCATTTGTTGGGATGCTAAAAATTGCCAGACAAGTAACTGTATGTTCACTTGCGTCAAAGCTTTGACAACACGAAGCATTTTAATTGAAGAAATAGTGTTCGTGCGCGTACAGTTTACGGGAAAGCAGGTTCGCATGGCGTCGGCGATGAGGGTGCAGAACAGGTAGAAGGAGCCTAGTGCTTACACTTAACGGAAGCATGTCCCCATTGCCCATAAATGTTAAGACCAGCAGAAATTGCGGTTGCGATGGAGCTGATAGGAATATGTGGGCTTATCTTATAGTGGTCCAGAATGAATGTGGTAGTAGCCACCACAACAATTAAGAGGAAACAGTAGCAGGCATATAAATAGAGCCCAAGGTTAAGCCATGATGTACTCGGCGTGAGGAGGAGCGAGTCTGGTAGAGATGAGGTGCGAAGTAACTAGATTCCCGAATACAACACAAGTGGGGCTGCATTGCTGGGGTAGAGTATGGGTATATTTCTGGGTGTCGCGTTTTTGAGCTGCAGACGGCTGCTTGGGGTTTTGGGTTGAAGAAGCGATGATAGCAGTGCCCAATAAGAGTTGATGCGACGTCTGGCCTGTTAACCATTGCGAGAAGATTATGGAGGAGGATTACAGTGGGCTATTCTTGCTGGTGGGGAGATGGAAGCCATTATCCACAGCCTTGATTACACGTCTGCATGAGAACCGTTTATCAATCTGCTCTTCTCGTGACAACCAAGCGAAGTATCATCAGTCGACCCCGATCCTGCCCCGGGACTTTGGTGCGAGTATAGAGTGGTCACGATTAGTATCAGAATATAAATGAATTATTTCATCTTTTGGGACTCTATATATATGCGGGGGGGGTATATATCTTTTTCTTTTTGCCGAGTGGATGATATGTTTCATGTCAGATCGTGTATTGATTGATGTCACTTGAATTAATTAATTAGGTTAATTACTTGTGAATAGCAGTAAATTGGAAGCTGAGTGTGACATTTTCAAGCGTTAAGAATAATAACAATACGTGTTAAGTATAAGAAGTTCTTGTTGAACAAATGACAAGACAGGAAAGATGATGTGAGACACCGGCAAAGTATTTAAAAGGTGTGTCGACGAACATGCCGCCAAAGATGACCTCTTATTTTCCTCACGGAAAAGGTGATTTCGGTCTGTGAGCTGAATTTGCGGTGGCATATAGATCCAAAACAATCCGGAAGCTCCAAGAGGAGGGAGAGTTTTCTGAGGTTTCCAAACCATACCCTTAGTCAACAGCAATTGAATTTCGCGTATTTATGTCGGTATGCAAATGCAATAATACTTTATTGAGAGCATGACTCTTCAAAATGAGTGCCTCCGGGGGGTGAGGGTTTAGGAGGGTCAGAGCCAAGGATCTGTCCGTGATTAGTCGTTCAGTTACGGGTGTGATGATGAATGCTTTGGATGACAATTAGCCGACGCAAAGCTCAAAGGCGTGGTAATAAGGGTTTGCTTGCTTGGTTTCACCTTCCAGTTGTCTAAGTCTAAAAGAGAGATCCGGTATATACGTATGTACCACTTTGTTCTGTGGATGATGTATCTGTTACATTTTTGCCCAGTTCGTGCTGTAACGGCATCTCACGGTAGTAGTAGTAGGCAATGGATAAGTAGAGAGAGCGACGAAAGCCCAAGCGAGACGGTGCCATTATACTATCGCAAGGCAAGATCAGAGGGGAGAGAGGAATGGGGGATTCGTTGAGATTTATTGGGAGGTGTGGGCATCGTACTGCCAACTATTGCAGCTGGTTTGATGGAATAAGGTGGATTAGGGTGCTTACATTGCTCACTGATGATTTCAAGATTTCTCCCTGCTGATGCTCGACGCTACCTCGCGTAACAAGGTCGGTTAAGCTTAATTCCTAGATCAATTCTTCGGATCATCAGTACATTGTAGATTCAGATCATTAGGTGGCCGTTCTCATACTAGGTTAGTTAGTAGTATATAATCTGATGATATTGATAGGTATTATATGGTTTTGATGTTGAGTGGAGTTGCCCCAGGGTAGTGTTTGTGGCATTTACACCAGGTCCTCACGTTTGCAAGCCTTGGGCGGAAGGACGTCAGAACGTTGGAAGACATCATTTCATGGTAGGATCGATACATATATACATACAACACCTACTCGAAAAATTTATGGAATTTTCTGACCACTGAAAGGTGATCCTAGAATCAAGTTGAAAGCAAGGAAAGTGCTCGGAAATAGCCAGCAAAGTTTTTTCCGGATACAAAACGGGGTCGGAACAAGGTTTTCAACTTGATTATAAGGATAAGGAGGTTTCAGTGATCGGGAAATTTTTCAGAATTTCCGAATAGTGAGTACATACATGCATCTCTGATCATATCATTCCCCAGGAAATAAAAAGAACGGCAACCCACCAGTTGGTGCGACTGTAACGGTTGATAACTCTACTTGGCCTTCATTAACTTGGGTTTAAGCTTTCTGTTATGGACAACCTAAAACTGAATTTACCTTTTCAGTAGTCGCTTTGTCGGGCTAGGGGTCACAAGAAACAAGTTCACCCCAGCCAAAGTTAGTCAGGGCTGCGTTAAACGTTGGTAAGGGGTCTATTGGAAAACTAGGCGTAGGATTTTAGGGTTGCCGAAAGAAGGGCGTGCGTTTACGTGAGTATAATATGATATATCAGTAGTATAGGGTGTATCAATAGGTAGCGTGAGTAATTATAGGGTGATATATACTGATATACCGGTATAGTAATATATGTCATGGAGGCTGTGTGAATTGAAATTCAAAATTATGTGGTTCAGGTTGGTTTGGTTATGGCCGCGTTAACATTGGGTGTAACGTTTCTGTGTGGAACACTGATTCGTCGGATGGCATTGGTGAATAAAACTACTGAAACCGAAAACCACATTTGCGAGGGCGTCTGGGATCCTTCTCCTGTGCAGCCAGGTATGCCATTTATCAGCAGTCCTACTAAAACAACTTTATTGATTTCATATGAAACTTTTTGTAATTACAGCTGGTGTTGAAGGTTCTAGTGTCGCTCATGTGTATAGTTAACTAAAGGGAAATCTGGGGAAATCTTCCATTAAGCTCCATTGTTCTGCAAATCTGCGCTGAGGAAGCAAGCCCCTTTGGTTGATAGAACAATTTGTCTCCACTCTTGGTTTGTCATATGCTATCCTTCTCAATGGCGGCGTCAGCCCTCCCATCTCTCTTAAGCTTTATTTGTGTTGTTAGCATTATGTATAATTAATGTGAGTGTATATGATGGTCATTCATCATTCATCATCTTCCATGAATGCATGCAGCTTGGGAGTTTCGACATATGACTATTGGGGTACCATATGATCTACGAAGCTGCTGCCAAGAAACAGGGAAGCACATGGAAAGCGGATTATCGAAGGCACGGTCTAAGCGCAAGCAAACAACGACGTGTGATGCAGATTCTCAGGGGTCAACTCATTCACAGCGAGCACCAATGCCCTGAAAAGCCCAATAATGGGTAAGTGGCTCGGAACAAAGGCTTTGCAACGCCCTTGATTTAAGATCACTTCAGATGCGTCAGAAAGTTCCATGTTTCGTTCTAAGAATTTTAGGTGCCAGAATGGATTTGGGCGAAAAGCGGGGTAGGGATCATGCGAAACAACAATCAGAGACGAAGCTTCCGTTCTTGAGCCAAAACGCAGGGGTTGCTGCAGTAACCAATCTTGGAGAGTTGAGTGTCTCCTCCAGTTTGGCTAGGGGGAGCTGTAAGTTAATTGTTGGTAATTTCATGCTTCAGCTTCAACTTGGGTTGTATTTGTAGGGTATAATAGTTAGTTGGAAGGATTAATTGTTTTGCATATGTTTTTGCCAGGGAGTTTTTGAAGCTTGATATTTTGGCAGCAATACATGGCTTAGGAATCCTTAATGTTTCGGAAATTTTTGAGGTTGGTGACAAAAGCATTCCCGCCTCAGGCGTCATCCAAGACTCCATCCAAGCTTACTCGGGTACCTAAACATTTTTGGCCGAAGAATCTGTTACTCAAGAACCAGGCTGAGACTATAGACTTATTTTTAATGTTGGAGGAACGGAAGCAATACCGATTGTATCACTTCTTATCCTAGCGGTGGGAAACCTGATCCGAAGGTTAAGGTGTTTTGAATTTGGTCTGAAGGGTGAAAGAAATGTGAATTTGAAGGGGATGATATGAACATTATTAATGGAAGCGAGGGATTGCGCGGCAAAGCGTCTGCCAAAGCAGTAATCATAGTAGATTTGCAATCTGGCCCGTGAAGATTTGTATTTGGTGTGCCGATAATTTGGGGGGGGGCCGCGACTGGGATCGGCGTGGGGTCTCAAGGCCGGGCGGAGTTAGGCTCCTTCCGAGGATCCACTCTTCCCCTTTTTGTGCTGCAGTGGCGTCAGTTCATCTGTTCCACCTGCCCGATGAATCTTAGTGACAATAGCACAACTGTTATTAATAGTAGGAGAAGCTGAGTGTTTCTCATGATGGCTTTCTTTGTGACTGTATGTTGCAGCAGCTTTTGCCACTGCACAATGATGGTCAACAGGTGTTCATGTCGGATCTATGACATAACCCCACATTTTTTTTGTTTCTAATTCATTAGTAATTTTCAGTGTACTGTAGCAAAAAATGAGATTTTTTTTTTGAAAGCAAAAGAATGAGATTAGGGTTTCATAAACTAGGATGTCAAAAGCTAACAGGTCATCCTGTACTTTTTTTTTATTCTTTGTGGGGGGGTCTTTTTCAACAATTTTGGGGCCCCAGTATTCGTTTTTTGGAATAAATAAGGACCTATGTATTTTTAGGTTGTTGGCTGGGGGGCTGAACGATGAAGGTTGTGTAGAATGCGAATACCGCACGTCAACTAAAGCTCGAAACTCGACAACCTGCTCATATGGAGAGAGCCCAACTGATGCGCCACTGAACCACAAGGTCGAGTGGCAGCAAATAGCTGAAGTGTACGTCATCTGTATTCTTATTTCCCAGTTCAGATTTGGGGTGAGCAGATACCGGACTTTCACCCGTAACAGTACGAGTGCAGGATTGCCTCAAAGTGTTAGTTTCCAATGAATACCGTCAAAGTTCAGTGATTGAGGAGGCCGAATGTTTTGTAACTATTTCGTTTTCTGTTTTTAGGATGGATAACTAATTATTTACTTCTTTGTATTTTTTCGCCACGTATTAATTAATTTTTTGCACTTCTTAGTTCTTAGAACATAGTACGTATTTGTAGAATTCCCTTAACCAAATTGCTTGGTTTCAGTATTTCGTCCCTAAAATTCAGATCACGGATCCCTACTTTTCTGATTGGTTGGACTACAGTTATTGAGTACGCGTGGAAGTCACTGTTCTACATCATCAATCGATCTACATTTCATACACTACAAAAAAAATCAAAACTAGAGATTCATTGTGTGATCAATGTTGACAAAGAGTACACACATCCTTTAATTGTTGGTCAGAAGTAAGGTAAAATGCGGTGCTGACATTCTCTTCATTGGGAGAGTTGATTACATGTTTGAGTGTTGGCTCTGATGTCGGTTACGAATAGTGGCAATACCAGAAAACTGTAACCAAAGAGAAATTGATTCTTGGAGTGCGAAAGGACACCCGCATCCATTATTTAAGTGTAACCAAGAAGGTCGAATTTAAAAAAAAAAGAATCACGTGATAGTGTTTATAGAAGTATGTAAAAAAGAAAAAAAAACGATGAAACATTTGAATAATTATAAAAATTAGATCCATATTAACTTTAGGGGAAAGATGACACATTTTTCCCCTGAGTTATATTACTTATATGACTTTCCCCCCTGAATTATTTAAGTGACTCTTTTTTTCCGTACAAATGTCTTAAGATGGATCGAGTATTACCCTTAAAATACAAGGTATTTCATTGTCGATGTTTTCTTTGCCAAACCAAAATCATTGGATTAGGGAAGTTGGTTGCAACCGAAAGCAACAGTATTAGGCCAAACAGAACGCAAAATATTGTCAAGGTACAATTTCGGAGATCAAAGACACGAGATATTTAGAGTTTATTAAAATCGCAAGATCGGAGCCGATGCCGGTGTTCAGTTTCGAACTGAAAAAAAATAATACATTTATTGGTTGAATTTAGACTATTTTAAAAAGAAAACAGATAAAAAGAAAAATTGTAAAATAAAGGACGTTCAACAATCGCGGAACCGGAATCTGGGAACCGTCGGTTCACCGGGTTCATGATCCAGTTGTTTTTGGGTTCTAAAATTTAATAACATTGAAATCTAAATATTGGATTCTAGATCTGAATCGATAACCGGAAATTTGTAATTTCGATTGTATAGTAGTACGCCGTTTTGTTCAGCTGGAACCGTTGGTCATGCTAACAATTATCACACATAATGGTTGTTGGAGACAGTAAAAATAAATAAAGAATGTTTACCTGTAAGGGTTAGAATATGTCACATTGTAATATATCAGGGGAACAAGACCACCAACGTTTTGAAAATAGATTGAGGGAGGGTAATATGGCTCCCGTACACGTGTATAATAATTGAGGGGGAAAAATTGCTATAAGTATATGTAAACTTAGGGACGAAAATGTACTAATTTAACTAATCCTAATGGATGACTAAACCAATCATTACTTTTTTGTATAGGCCCCACTATTTAATTTATATATATACATATTTTCATGAAATTTTCCAAAATTGAATAACTCATAATGAGGGTTACCAGTTTAAGAATACGGCAATAATGAATTATTATTTTTTCTAATTAAGTATTATATACTCCTTCGTCCCATTTTATGGATCGAGTTCAATTAACGAGACTTCACTGAAACTATTTATAATTTAATTTTCATAATATTAAGTTTAGAATGAATGTGTAAAATTTATATATTTAGAAACTACATTAAAAGTATTACTAAACATAAAAAATCAAATTTAAAAATTTTAATAAAACACTAACAGAAACAAGCAAAGAAGAAAGAGTTGATTTGATCAATGAATAGTAAGGTAGAGACATAAAATTGGTACAGAGGAAGTAATAAATAATACTCCGTATCACTTTAGAGGTTAGAGTTAAATCATATTTTTCTTCTTACTTTTGATTAAAATCAGAGAAAATGGGGTTCTGGACATTATTGGAGGTGGCCTCTACGCCAATATTGCAGCTGCTGATAATAAGTGGATTAGGTGCTGTAATGGCTACTGATTATTTCAAGATTCTCCCTGCTGATGCTCGACGCTACCTTAACAAGGTAACTTAATTCTAATTAATTCTTCATCACATACATTAGATTCAGATCAGAGGTTTTTATATATATATATATATATATATATATATATATAACACTGAAAGATCAGATCAGATGGTAATTGTTGCATTGTTTGGTGTTATGTGATTGCAGGTAGTGTTTGTGGCATTTACACCCTCCCTCACGTTTGCAAGCTTGGCAAGGACGGTCACACTTCAAGACATCATTTCATGGTATGTAGGATCATACATACATACATACATGCATCTATCATATCATTCCCAGAAAATAAAAAAGGGCGGAGTCAACCTCGCCAAGTTGGTCAGGTTGTTAACTTAGAAACCACAATGGTCTATTGGTCTTCTTGATTTGGGCCGTTCAGGTATCAACAATCTAAGTTAGTTTACCTTGTAGTAGTCGCCCTTTACTTGGCTAGGGTCACAAGGCAGGTTAACTTGTTCACCCTAGCGGTTCAGTCAAGTTGGTCAGACTTTTAACTTGATAACCACAAAGTGGTCTATTGGTCTTCTTGGTTTGAATTGATCAGCTATAGACGACCTAAATTAATATAATTTACCTAGTAGTAGTTATTTGCCGGCTAGGGTTACAAGGAGGGTTTATCCCATCGAAAAGAAGGGCTGACCATATATATATATGTGTGTGTGTGTAATTCAAATTCAAATTCTGTTGTTCAGGTGGTTTATGCCGGTTAACATTGGGTTAATGTTTCTGGTGGGAACAATTCTTGGATGGATTGCAGTAAAACTACTGAAACCAAAACCATATTTGGAGGGTATCATCATTGCTGCCTGTGCAGCAGGTATATATATATATATCCATTATCACATCTACTAAAAGCTTTATATTTCATATTAAACTTTGTAATTACTGGTTTCATTTATGTCATTGTTTTCAATATATATAACTATAAGGAAATCTGGGAAATCTTCCATTAATCATTGTTCCTGCAATCTGCGGTGAGGATGCAAGCCCCTTTGGTGATAGAGCAACTTGTTCCTCTCGTGGTTTGTCATATGTATCCTTCTCAATGGCGGTCAGCCTCTCATCTCTCTTAGCTTTATTTCTGTTTTACATTATTATAATTTATGTATGTATATATGGTCATCATCATCTTGCATGAATGCAGCTTGGAGGTTTCTACATATGGACTTTTGGTTACCAAATGGTACGAAACTCTGCCAAGAAACTGCAAGCACAAGAAGCATTATCCGAGGCAATTAAGGAAGCAAACAACGACTTGGATGCAGATCTGAGGGCTCAACTCGTTCACAACAGCAATGACGACCCTGAAAACCCGAATAATAATAATGTAAGCACGCTCTCTGATCTGTATGTAAAGGTTTAGTATTTAGTCTGGCGGCCATGTTTCATTCTAAGAATTTTAGGTGCAGAATGGATCTGGGAAAGCAGGTAGGGATCAGCAAAATAGCAATCAAGACGACGTGTCGTTCTTGAGCCAAATGCTGGGGGTTTTCAACACAATCTTGAAGGAGCTTATGTCTCCTCCAGTTGTGGGAGCTGTAAGTTGTTTTCATACTTGGCTTATTTTAGGGTAGTAAGTTCGAAATAATTGTTTTTGCATATACATATGTATATGTTTTGCAGATTCTAGGACTTGTGTTTGGAGCAGTAACATGGCTTAGGAGACTATTGATTGGTGACAAAGCTCCCCTCAGAGTCATCCAAGACTCCATCCAATTACTTGGGTACGTACTACTATAATAATAGTCGATCTGCCACCCAAAAACTAACTGAAACTACCCAGAATGTTGAATCCCTCACAATAATAACTTGTTACCAATGTAGGAACGGAACAATACCATGTACTACTCTAATCCTAGGAGGAAACCTCATCGAAGGTAAGATGATGTCCTTCCTGTAACTGTGTTTTTTTTTTTGTTTGTTTGTTGAAGGAAATGTTAATTTGAAGATATGAACTTTAACAGGATTGCGCGGCAAAGCGTCGGTGTCAAAGAAGATTATTGTAGCAATGATCTGCGTGAAATATGTGTTTTGTCCCATAATTGGGATCGGCGTGGTCAAAGGCGCTTCCCATTTAGGGCTCCTTCCACCCGATCCACTCTTCCATTTTGTGCTCATGATTCAGTTCACTGTTCCACCTGCCATGAATCTTGGTACGTCCAACACTTCGAACTCCTATTCACAACTAATTTTCGCTCCAGCCCACACTGGCTTAACTCACTGGTTCAGTAAACAGTATTCGAAAAAACAGACCAAGATTCAAACTTCGATAGTGACAGCATGAGGATTATGTCCAAAATGGACAGATCCCTTGTGCACACCGACATTTAGGCCTGTATGCTGAGCCATTGAGCTCTGTCGGGCTAGGATGTGGAGGCCCTTGGGTTAAAGATTCAATCTTTTGGGAGAAAAAACTTCGGCAGCTACAGTGCGAGGATTATGCCCAAAATGGGCAGATCCCTTGCATTTGGGCCTGTATGCTGAGCCATTGAGTCATCATGATTTACATCCTCCCAAATGCTCTGTCGAGCTAGGTTAAAGATTCAATCTTTTGGGAGAAAAAAACTAATTTTTGCTCCGTTTGATCGAATGTGATGCAGGTACAATAGCACAACTGTTTGATATAGGAGAAGCTGAGTGCTCTGTGATGCTCTTGTGGACTTATGTTGCAGCAGCTTTTGCACTCACAATATGGTCAACAGTGTTCATGTGGATCTTGTCGTAAGCCCAAATTTCATTTGTAATTCATTATATTTTGATATTAGGATTATAGAATAGGATGTCAAAAAGTAACAGATCCTGTATTTTTTGGGTATTTTGGACCATATTCTTTTTAAAATAAATTATTGTGTCATTATAGAATAGGATGTCAAAGACAGACTACTGCTATATATATATATGTGTGTGTGTGTGTGGGGGGGTGTACATACAACTTTATGCTGTCATGAAACTTACTAGGAATCATTCAGTACGCACCTTCATCAGTACTTCTTGAAGAACCCCCTTCAAGTTGCCTTCTTTTGGACCGACATTTTACCGAGCTTTCCTTTTCATCGACGAACGAAAGGAAAGTCTGGAGGCGTGCTGACCGCGACGAGCTTACGCTGGAAGACGGCTCAGGCTCGTCGTAGTATTGCATGAACTGTCGTATTACCAGAACGAGGTACACCAGCAGGGCTAAAAGGCATGCAAATCCGCACATAAAGAAGAGACCCGAGAAGCTCTTCAGTTCAAGCCGGTTCACTTCAAGCTTTGTGTTTTGCGACGTGCAAGCGCTCCTCAACAGCCATTTGTCGTGGATCCTTTGAAGCTCCCCGTTCTCCGACAGCTTCAGAATCACGGTTGACAGGTCGACCGCCAGAGGAGAGTCCTTCGGAAAGGCCTTACGTTAAGAAACAAGACCATTAGACCAAGACATATGAGGAAATAAACAGCGAAAGATATATATAGAGGATACTTACAAAACCCCATCCATTTCTCGTGAACTCTTGGCCTACGATACAGAATTCGCAGTGGGTTGAGAGGAAGAGTTCCACAAAAGCACGCTCGTCTACCACAGCTGCAACACCGCCTTTACTGGGACCATCCTTTAAAGCTTTAGCATAATCTTCGGTCACGTTAAAAGGAACAAGCCTGGATTCATGAAACCCGAGTTCCTCAATCAGATAATTGCGAACAAACGAACCACGCTGGTAACCAATGGGGTCATTTGTTGTTAACAATGTTTCGATTCCTTTGATCGGGGAAAAAAGATGTTGAACCGTGAGGATCGAGGTAAGGCTGGCAGTGTAACTAGAGTTTATTATTAAAACGACAAATAGCCATATCATAAGAACAAGGCGGCCTAAGCAGCTGATAGTGTTTTCTCCTGCATGGTTACAAAATAGTCTCAATATAAAGCTTTAAAAAAAAAAAAAAAAAGTCGCATAAGAATCTAAACAAACAAGAAAATCCACTCACTGTTGGCAGAGAAGAACGTCGAAATGCCAAACCTGAAATAGAAAATTCACAACACGTTACTCTAAAGTTCAAGAAAGAAGATCAACTTATGCTCAACACGCCCCCTCACGGACCAAAAAATGAACCCATGACCTTTGGTCTGGCTCTGATACCAAATTGAAGCATGTGCTCCATCTTAACTAAAAGCCTAAGCTGATAGTTGGATTTCACATTAATGGTTATATGCTCAACACATCTCAGTACAGAATGTATTTCTTGGACACTCACCAAAAAATAGTTTCGATTTGCTTTCTAGGCGGTCCACGAAAATCATCATTCATTCTATGCTCCAAAATCCAAACCGCTACCCCAATCACAAGAAAAAACAAGCCAGTGAGACACCACAGCATAGGAGAAAACGGCCTAAGAAAAGCCCAAGCATTAGAGCCCCTCTCTCTAAACGGTGCGACCACAACTAGGCCCGACTCAATATAAGGTTGAGTGAAATCAACCATTAATGTCCGATTAGTTGTGATTGCAATGCTACCCACAGCTGCATCATAAACCTGAATCGACAGAACTCGAAGTTAAGTGTACAACAAAGCCCAACGAACAATAATATTGCTACAAAAGAACCTTTGTTCCCTAAACTCACCCCTTCCGTGATTCTGTGCACAAGTTCTGAATCGTCTGCATCTTCAAAGGGGACAAATTTGTACGGTACAGCATATGGCAAATAGTTTAGCGCAGTTGTGAAGACCTCAATACAGTACCCTTTGAACATATCAGTACCCGGTACCTGTTCAACGAATTCATTAAATCCAGCTCGGATAGGGACTCCAACTTTCAGTGGCTTCCCATAGTTCGGAAAGACCCACCCTCGAGGCTTCTGTACTGTGTCTCCCGTCCAGACTACAGGGTTTAGCTCTTGAATGGAAAGTTTACGACTTTGTGGATAAGGGTAGAGAGAGTCAGGAGGCACTTTCAATAACCCAGCGTAATTAGACCAGTAACCAACTTTCTTGGTTCCAGTTCCGATCACATTAATAACTTCAAATGCAGGGTGGGAGAGTTCCCTATCCGGGGTAAAGTTGAATAGCCCTGTCACCCCAGTTATATTGGTCTTCAAAATGTTGTCGAGCAATAACTTCCCTCCATCAAAGACGTTCATAGAATGAAGATCTAACCCCACTCTATTTGTATCTAGCATATGATCTTTAGAAAACGAAATGTTTCCACCCTGTTTAAAGAACGCATCAAGAGCCCGAGCAAGTAGCCAGACAGTGTCGTATGCATATAAACCATAAGTGCACATCCCTAAAGTGATATTACTATCAATTCTTTTGGCCAAATCGCTCCACCTAGAGACAAACTTCCTCTTTACTTCCGAATCTGGAACATATGCACGTAATGTAAGAGTTCCTTGAATACTGTCCATTACATCTGGCGAGAGGGGGCCTTTTGTGTCAAAGATAGTCGAGAGCCAATGCGTAGCAATCCACACATACCCACTTTCCGTCATTCCTAAATTCTTCGCCAGAGAAAATATATCCAGTCCCCTATAAGGATAAGTGTGAACAATAATAATTCGTGATTCTGTTAAAGCCACCTGAACTAACATATCCCTTATTTCATCCAATGTTGCTTGAGGTTTCAGAGCCGCTTTAAAAGAGATCCGGCATCGCCTCATAGCCAGTTTATCCGCTAATGCAGCGATTCCACTCCTTCCATATTCATCATCTACGTATATAGCAATCACTGCTTTCCATTGATAGAATTCAACAATCGACGCTATAGCAGCCATCTGAAACATATCATTTGGCGACGTCCTGACAAAGAATGGATACTGAAGCGAAGTGAGAGCAGGATCGGTGGCAGAGAAAGACAATAGAGGGACATGGATCTCATTCGCAATGTGGGAAATCACATGAGCTATGACCGAAGATTGGGGACCAATTATGGCCACGGTGTCAGTCTCCAAGAAGCGTATAGCTGTTCATGAAAATGCTTCCCATCAAATTCTAAAAGCTAGTCAACTTAATTCACAAATATATATATATTTGCAGCGAATTTAATTACCTTCAACTATCCCCATCAATCCACTAGAATTGTTATCGAGGATCGTGACATTCAACTTTGTTCCTCCAAGAACAGCCGGATTAGCATTGATATCTTCTACTGCAGTTTCTATTACCAATTTTGTAATTTTACCAACGTCAGACCTCAATGTGAGAATACACCCAATGTTCAAAACACTAGGCTTGCAGAAAGAGTTGAGTTAACTCCTTCACACAAATACCCACAGTACAAAACTGGCAATATCAATGCCCAAACAGTTTCATGATGAATTGAGTTATCAAAACCCCAGATTCCACCCTGTTATGCACAGAAAGTAAATATAATTCAAACTTCAAGAACAAGCTTTAGTATGATACAGAGTAATAAGGAAATTAAACATCAATGGAATATCAAAACATACAATTAGCTAGAATACAAGTGCAGGCGTTATTCAAATAATCAAAAAGCTCAGAAATTTCAGCTCAAACAAACAGAAAAACAAAAACTGTGAATTTACAGGATAAACAAATGAGCACAACTATCTACACAGCACTGTGAGAGTTTTAAAGACTTCTCATAATTCAAAATGAGTGAAAGAAAAGAAAGGCATATTCTCTGTATTCAATAGAGCAGACAAAAGTACTTAATAGTTGTAGAATACCAGAAATGAAAGGTTTAAAACTCAAAACTATTTGAGAAGGGGATAAATCCAGGCATGTAGGGACTAGAAATAGCCCTACAGAAAATGAAACCTCCTTTTCTTTGCAAAACAAAACAACCACATCTATTAAAGCCACTCCTTGCAAAATGAAATTTCCTATATCCTACCAACCTCCATTAACAACTAGGGAGTTTTAAACATTAAAGTGACCTAAAGGGTTTCCAGAAATGTGCAGAAAAACCAATTCTTTAAGGATGGAAAAGAAAAGCAAACAGATGAGCTTTCAAGGTAGGACGGTGAAGCGTAGAGTAGAGTTGGGTACTTTTACGGAATGTCTTCTTTACTCCCTTTTCTTTCTTGAAACTCCATGAAATTCCTGGTTCGACTAAACTAAATATGAGTTCCCTCCTGTTTGTATAGAAAGATGAAATGACAGTTTTCTGTGAATGTTGACGCAGACAGGATTATTGTTCATATTTGGTTTGTCAGTGGAATTATGATACTGCAAAATTAATGACGGATTGACAACAAAAGCAATCCAAGCCACTCTCGCTATGTGGTTTTAACTTTTCTTAAGAAATTTAACTATTTTTTTTTTTTTTTGGAAAATGGTCAAATATGCCCTCGAACCCGGCAAAAAAAAAGTTACCAGCAACTGATTCAGATTTGTCGAAAATTTCCCACCGATCATTTTTTTTGTCAGAAATTTCGCCGACCACTTTTTTTTTTTTGCCGGAAAATTCGCGGAAGGTGGTCAAACTGAAAAACTAAAGACCTGTGATAGCAGGTCAATTAATTTATTTTTGGGCTTCATTACACTTATAAATAAATTATTGAGAGGGTGTAATTACACCTTTATGGGCCCGTTTGGTTCACGGAATAGGCCGGGAATGGCATAGCATTCCCAGTAATAGGCCTATAATACTTTGTTTGGTAAACATTTCTATTACCAGGAATACTATTCTGGTAATAGCCTATTACTAAAATAAGGTAATAGCTATAATATTTACTTTAGGGAACAACCCCTAGGTATTAACCTATTACTGAACGCTCAGGAATAGATTTAGAATCTATTTCCTTTTTTACCCCTTTCTTTAACCTAATTTTTTATGTCATATAATAATTTAATCCTATTTCACCACCGTCGTCGTCCCACACTATCACCACCGCCGCCGGCCGCCACCACGTCAATAACCAAAAAAAATAATAAAAAGAACGCCACAAAACCGCCGCCTCTACCACCACCACCCCCTACCGTCCGACACAACCACTAACTAACCAACAACAAGCAACCACCGCGCCACACACAAGGAACCACCATACAGACACGTGCAGCACCACCCACCACACAACCGCATCAGAACCCACTCAACCTCCAAGCCAAAACAAATTCACACCACCACCACCAACCACCGCCGCGCACCACCAGTGACAAAAAAAATAACCGCCAGCCCCCAACCACCACCACCAGAAACCAAAACACAACTACCGCCACCACACCACTACCAACCCCAGCACCACCACTAGAACCCACCATCGCACGCCGCCGCACGCCACCAACCACCACCACCGCCAACCAAAAACACCACACACAACATAAAAAGCAAAAAAAGCATCACCCCACCACCACCTCCGCCACCCACCACCACCACCACACCACCCCACAAAACCATCACCACCCCCCACCACAGTTGCCACAACCGTCACAACCACCATCGTCGTTCCCTACCATAAAGGCCACAAACCAAACTGTATACCACCCCACCACCACCACACTCCACCACTACCACACCACCGCCACCGCTACCACATCGCACACCACCACCACTAACCACCAACCGCACCACCAACCACCACGATTCGCCACAATCACATAATTTTTATTAAGGTATTTATGTCTTTTAAACAATATTCATTTCTATTCCTTAAATCAACCAAACACTTAAATACTATTGCCTTAAGTTCTATATCCTTTCGCAATGAACCAAACAATAAGCAATACAAAATCTTCACTATAATCTAAATAATAATAAGACAAATTCCATTCCATATATGGAACTAAGCATTCATAAATACCTCAAAAATATCATTCCAAACTGAACAAAAAACGTGCTGTTAAAAAAGTTTAGGGACTCCTAAATTGACTTTTTAAAGCTAAAGTTCGAGGGGTTATTTGACATTTTTCCTTTATTTTTTTTAAAACAGAAAATAAATATTGTTTAATTGGAGTATCTAAAAAACCAAAATAGAGAAGACATGAGTTCGAAGCTTTAGTAAGAGCGATTTTAACCTTTTATGTTTTAATAGATTGAGAAAGTAATTATGAACAGATATTATATTGTAACATACTTAGTATTAAAATAACAAAATTATTGTTCTAGAAAATGTTGGAGAATTTTTGTTATTTTATTTTTAAAGAGAGAGAACAAAGCATTGCATGGAATTCAGTGGCCAGAATAATATAGTGGCAACTGCTCCCTTATTCTTACCAGATAATATAAAAATTGCATTTTGGTTATTTAGTTATATTTATGGTACGTATTTAATTTTTGGATTATATGGCCCTGTTTGGTAAAATTGTTGTTAGCTGATAGCTGAATAGTTGTTAGTATGATTGTGTTAATTAAAGGATATAAATAGTTGAATAACATTAGTTAATTGGGTAAGAAAAATAAATGTGTTAGGTAAAATTAAATGTTTAAGAACAAAAAACTGGATAGTTGTTATAAAGTTAATAATTTCTTTCCATTAAAAGCCATAATTGAAAAAGTCAAATGCTTTGGAGTAAACATTTTGAAAAACATTCTTAGCTTTTTAAGAAGTTGCAAAAAAGCTTTAATTAAACCCAAACAAAAACAAACAAATAAAATATATTAATTATCTTATAACTAAATCAAACAAATTTTTAAATAGTGCATCATAAATAAAAGCCAAAAAAAAAAATTGACCCTCACTAGACTACTTTTCTTACCAACAGGACTACAACCTAATAGATAAGTGATTATATAATAATAAACTATTAAATGTATGTGTAAAAGTACTTCGAAATTTTAGTACTTATAGAATCATATCATCTATCATTAATATGGCCATACTTAATAACGTGAAAAAAGTAAATTTAGTCTTCAGATAACTAAAAAGTGAAGTAACATATGCCACCTTAAAATAAAGTGACATAGAATTTATATTAAGTGTCCCTAATGGTATATATGATATTGTGCCTAGACATAAATTTATAAAAACTCTTGCTCCAAAACCAACGTACCCCAATACAAGAGAATGAGCACCTATCATATAATTACACTCTGGAGTGAGAAACTCTTGTGCTAGGATCATGATCTTACATGGAATATATATATTGTAGAACCCCCATATCTATCACGCTATAATTATACGATCAATCGTAAGGTACGGACCGAACTCAAGTACAATAGATAATCCCTCTCCGGTAAGTCAAAGTCAACTATGTCGATTTATGTATTTGCAAGGTGTGAGACTGGATAGTCCGCTGTCTCCTAATACAAGGACAAACTGTAGTCAACAAACCACTTAAGGAATAGAACATGATTGCTATGTTTAACCCTTTCAATGCATAAAAAGGTAACAATCGAAAAATATATATATACAATAAAAAGGAAATCTATATATTGTAACCCAAAGAAGTTCTCCACCCTCTCGGGACCAATTGCATTGTTGATTTCAGATTAAGACTGGCATCGTATAATTTATACGTTAAAATGTTATCTACACTTGTGATAAAGGTATTATGATTCGAATTGACAAATTTTTAAGGCCTTCATTTGAAGTAAGAAAAAATAAATTTCTGAAAAAGACATATTTTCTTTGAAAATTTTTTCTTGTCCTAGTGTATGGAATAATTTATCGGTCGACACGTAAACAATTGTTAGAACCTTCGAATCTTTGTTGCAGTTTTCTTTGGTGTCATTTTTCTAGGTATATAGCAGCGAAATGAGGCCAAAGGACCCGAAACCAAATCTCCACAAAGAATTAATCCTATAACAGTCAAACCAATGTTAATATTAAGCTTGAAACATCAATTTTAATCAATCTGTTTTGCAAATGTTAGTTAATCCTCCTCTCGTGATTTTATCCTTATGTGGAAATAGCAAACTGAGGTCTATAACCGTATTAGTGTCATCATGTCCTGAGACTGTCTATGTGTCTCTCTCGGTTTCTCTCTATGCTCTCTCTCATCGGTCATAGTTTTACGGACTTTGTGGATAAGTAGATATAAGAGATAGAGTCAGGAGTGCACTTTCACCACCGGACCACCGGAATACAAAAAAACCTGAGCACGGATAGTATCAATCTAGATGGAGCATAACCTTTAGGTTCCAGTTCATCAATAATAATTCAAATGCTGAGGTGGAAGTTCCCTATCGATTTAATAAGTTGAAATGCTTGTACCAGTTTATTTAGTTAGGCTCAATAGTTGATCGAGCATATACTCCTATCTACAATAAGTTATATAGATGATAATCTAACCACTCTATATTGTAATATATCTATCAATTATGAATCTTTAATAGAGAAAGTCACTCCTGTTTAAAGAACGCATTAAGAGGCTACCGGGCAAGCAGACAGTGTCTATACTCATATATAATACCATAAGTCGACATCCTATGTAGATTATATATATCATATTTTTGGCCAAATCTCAACTAGAGACAAAACTACTCTTTATTCGAATCTGGAAATATGCTGATCATATTAATGATAGGTTATATCGTGCTAGGTATGAAGAGTGCTCTAGCGAGGGAGGGGGTTCGTTGTCTAGTTGTATAATGCATGGGCTCCTGAGAACATTCTCGTTTAAAAGATTACAACGTTCAGGGCATATCACCAATAACATATATTTCTCTTTCATTTCCTTAAATTCTTGCGAGGAGTGGCAATTTAATTTTAATTTTTGATCTAATGGTCCAAGTATTTAGGCGATGCTAAGGATTCATGTGGTGGAATTAAATGTAAGCGTAGTGTTTTAGTTCGGATTTCCTGTTAAAAGCACCTGAAATATATTAAGAATTGCTCTTTTGTAGTTCAGTTGTTTGTTTATATGCTTGCGCTGTTTAAGTATATATATCCGTGCTTAAATGTGCATGTGGCGTTTTAGCCATTTTATCCTAAATGCAGCGATTCCAATCTTGTCCATGTGTTCTCTTCACTGTCAGTAAGTAGTTGTATAATAGCTAATAAATCAAGTTGTGGACTTTTGTTGTTTCCATATGAAGTGACGTAATTTCAACTATGCAGGAACGAGTCTTGTTTAATTAACTAGCAGTGGGAGTAGCAGAATCATTGTTT
>VALG01004782.1:0-15422 GCA_009835305.1 Ipomoea purpurea | reverse complement strand
TGTAGCATCTTCTCAGGTATGTCTGGTTATATCCTATAAAATGAAAAGTCTGATGTTTCTTGATTTTTCCTCAGTTAAAAGGTTGGTGGAGAAATTCTTTGGTTGTCAATTGTGTCAGTTTATTCCTGATTAATGGGGGGGGGGGGAGTTTATTAGTTAATATAATGTTCGTATGCTTATTGTGGTGAGCGCGAGTGTGGTATTTCACAGTTTTTTACTCCTCCAATACACCGAGGCAAATGCATATGTTTTCTGAACGACGACACAGCATGTCGTCGAGAATGAAATGTTCACTCCTTCACGCTTGCTTCTTTGCCTTCTTTCGTATGGTCCACGTGTTCAAGGCTGTTCGTTCGTACTCATTCAATCGGACTCCGTACTCCGGTATTAATGTAATCAAATCTTTCCTTATCAATTTTGTTCAAAATAAAAATAAAAAGACCCGATACTATGATAAGTTACAACCCTTTGGTTTGCCTGTGTTTCTTCTGTTGCGTCCCTACAACACCAAGAAACTTAACCGATGGTCACGTCCATGTATTTTCCTTGGCTATTCAAACAGCCCAATCCGGTTATTAAAGCCTACGACTACATTTTGAATCGATATTATGGTATCTAGACATGCTTAGATTGTGCCTTTTTTTCATATATTTCCTTATAAAATTTGCAAAAAGCTCATTCTAACACTTACCTTCTGAATTCTCATATTTTCTGAATCACGCCGTTATTTTGTGCAAGTCACTACTTGTCTACACAGTACAGACTGTGCGTGTTCCAATACCAGTCAACTCCAATCCAACTCCAGTTCCGAGTCTAGTTCTAACACCATCGCTAGTCCAGTTCCAACACTAATTCCAACTGCCAGTTCCAAGTCCATTCCAATCACAATTTCCAACACCAGGCTTCAACACATGTTCCAATGCCAGTTCCAACACGTCTCGCCACTGTCTCAGAAAAGTGACCAAACCAGCCAGTCGTTCGTCACCCACGTTACCACGACCTATCAACCACCCAGTCAGCCCGAAACAATCGTCGTCAGACGCCTCCACAGTCACAGGTCATCGTCTCCGTCGCTGCCACAGACCACGTCGTCCTCAACCCCAGGTATCTCTGACTATGTTGTCAAACCACACCACATCGCATCCTTACCTCCCACTTTAGAAACCCTCTACCGTCGCTCAGCCTTGAAGGATGCCTCGGGAGGAAAGCTAATGACGAGGAGTTTGACGCACTCCAACGATAACCAGAGCGTGGTGCCTGTCCTCGCGTGTTGGGGTGTCCCATTGGTGTAAATGGTTTACCCTTCAAGCGTAAACCTGATGCTCAGTGAATCGGTCAACAAGGCACGCCTTGTGCCAAAGCTTCTTACAGACTGCTGGCCAGGATTACTTGAGACCTATAGCCCCAGTTATGAAACCGGTACCATCAGGTTGGTTCTGACTATTGCGTTGCACGTAACAACTGGGTTTGCGCCAACTGGATCATCAACCAAACACCGTTTCTTGCACGGACTTTACATGAAGGACAGCTTCCTACCATGGACCAACCGCCCAGTTACGTTGATCTGCTGATAATCCACTCCCATATCTGCAAATTAACGTATGCTCTGTATGGCCTTAAACAGGCCCACGAACCTGGTACCAGGAACTCCCTTGTTCCTGCAGCGGTCTGGGTTTATTAAGTCACAAAGCTGATGCTTCACTTTTTGTTTATTCAGCCAAAGGTGTAATTGTCTACTTTTTAGTATATGTCGATGACATTTTGTTGACAGGTAATAACTCTACCTGGCTTGATCGGTTTGTGGGGTCCTCGTCAGCACAATTTTCTCTTAAAGATCTTGGTACTTTACATCATTTCCTAGGCATGGAGGTCATTCCTACTGGTGTGGAATTTTTCTGTCACAAAGTCAGTATATTACTGGCATACTAACGCAGTTCAAGATGGATGGTGCAAATGATGTTTCAACACCGCTGTCTACTTCAGAGAAGTTGGTACCACTGCGACCTTCCAATGTTGCGACTGATGCCACTCAGTTTCGTCGCTTGCTTGGTCTTATGCAGTACTTGGTGATTACACGCCCGATGTGGCGTTTGCTGTCAACAGACTCTCAAAGTTCATGCATGCACTCTCAGAGTTACACTGGCAAGCCGCCAAACGCCTCCTGCGGTATCTTAAAGGAACCTCTTGTCATGGTTTGTTGTTACGTGCAGGTCAGCCTCTTTCGTTGCGGGTATACACTGATTCAGATTGGGGTGGGCCGTCCACTGAGGTCGTTCCACTTACCGCATATCTGGTGTACCTAGGCGATAATCTAATTTCTTGGAAGTCTACGCGTCAGAAGTCTGTTTCGCGATCGTCCACGGAGGCGGAGTATCGGGCCCTGGCGAATGCAGCAGCTAAGGTCCTCTAGGTCAAAAATTTGTTACAAGAGTTAAAATTGGGCTGGTTGAAGCCTCCGGTACCGTTTTGTGACAACTTGAGCGCCATGTACGTTTGCAAGAATCCCGTGTTTCATTCCCGCATGAAGCATATCGCCTTGGATTACTACTTTGTCCGGGATTTGGTTGCCAATGGTACGCTAGTTGTGCCGGCCACGTTTCGTCTTCAGCTCAAACTAGCCGCTCTTACTAAGCTATTGGGTCTTCGCCTCTTTCTTCAGGTCGGTCCAAGATTGAGTTTCTCCGAACGGTCCTCCATCCTTGGCGGGGGCGTGTTAAAGCCGAAATGTGGCTAGAATATCTTTAGTTGTTACTTGTTCTATTTTGCTCTTGTAGACTAGTTATATTTGGTTGTAACTTTCTACTATCTAACTCCTCCATGTACTATATATAGTTGTGTTTTACATCAATAAATATGTAGTTATTCCCTTCACATAGCACACATCCAAAAGTGCTTCTTCAACACTTTGTCGTAGCTACTCCAATTAGAGTGTACATTGTCTTGCACAATTTCGATGCTCGGAGCCAGTGAATAGTTCTTGAATGACATGTGTTAAACCCTACAAAACATACAAATGCCAATGTTACAATTTACTCTTTTCACATTAGATATACATGCTAATTTTTATTTACCTTTTGTTTGGTCACTTAATAATTATCCATGGGAAAGTATTGGTGATGCCCAAATCTCTCTTCAATAGCTCTAGAAACCAACGCCAAGAATATGTATCTCTATCTCTACAACCCCCACGCTATAGGGTACATTTGGTTGTTAGAATCCCTCCCAACTGCGCTTAAGATTTCACCTTTCAACATCTCTTACAAAAAATAACAATCAAGTCCAATAATTTTCGACACCCATCTGAAAACCCTCTCTTTAATGCCCAAAAACAACATATAATCTTTGAGTATAGTGGTTTTGCCACGCTTAGTCCTAAACTTTCAAATTGACCATCGTGGTTCATTCGACTTTCAAATTAACCATTCGTGGTCAAGTTAACCACCCATGGTCCTTCATGTTTCGGAATTTAACCAGTGGTGGTCTTCTTGAAAAGGACCATGGTTGGTTAAAATTTTATAGTTGAAGAACCATGGGTGGTTAACTTGGACCACGAATGGTTAAATTTTGAAAATCGAAGGACCACAATATGGTCAATTTGAAAGTTTAAGACTAAACATGGCCAAATCACTATTACTCGGAGGACCTCAAATGGTATTAACCCAATCTTTGAAATACACATGGAGTATCAGGGGTAGTTCTATTAGTCTTAACCAATGTAGTGCTACCATGTTGGAGTTAATACATTTAGCAACATAGTCCCCTAGTTCTTCGAAATTGATCCTCAAACCCAGTGTTAAATATTTTCACTATAGCCCTAACTGCTCTTCTCACCATTGCTAATGCTCACATTAAAGATTCAATTTTGATCGAATATGGATTTTTTATTTTTTTTTAGTTCCATATGTCCAATGGTAGGATCATCTCTTATCTTGTCTTCATACATGTCTTCAATCTACTTTTGGCTCACAATTTCCAAACTATATTTTATTGATCTATTTTGCTCAGGTTCAAGTGTTTTTAGCTTAAAACACCTGAACCTTTCTTCACACGAACCATGACAGTGAAATGGGGCAGGATTTTACACACTATACAGTTACTCGATCGCTTGGCTCGTGCACAAAGTGAATATCTCTCTTTGAATGAACTGCATAATTAATCATGACTGAAATTATGTAATGTAGATAGTAACACAATATTAAAGCAATAAATGAAGAACCTAATTTAAGTACACCGCGGAATTTTATAATGCAGTTCGAGAATACTTCCTAATTTGTGGGGCCACGACCAAAAACATTTTTTTCTTCAAGATCAACCTGTGATTTTTACAATTACAATGTTCAATGAATTGCAAAACTAGGTCTAACACCTATTTAAACATTAATCTCATAAAACTTTATTAAAAAATTTACAAGTACACTTTGAACTAATTATACCAATTAAACAAACTGTAACCAACTTGGATTTTAACACAACTTGTACAAATATAAAGTGGATTCGACTTCTCCAAATTAAATAGTACACCCGTCTTTTCCTGTTTTGAAGTTTCTTCACAACACCTTCAAAATAATATTTTTATTTTTAATCTCCTGGAAACTTCAAATCTCCTTCATTATTACAAAACTCCCTTTTTATAGTGTTTTTTGACACCACTAAATTAGGGAACTTAATCTCATATTACACCACAAAGTTAGGGAACTTAATCTCATATTACACCACAAAGTTAGGGCGAACTTAATCCCATGTTCATAGCTCACCTTTCACGGTAGGAATTAGTGGGTTGTTTTATATGAATTAATCCCAACCACTTGCTTGTTGAGAAAATCTTGGATTTTGTTATCATCTCATCTTTGGACTTTATCTTCATTCCAAAATAGCCTTCGTTAAATCAACCACCCCTTTCTTCAATATTTACGCACATAATTAATATTTACAAAGGGACTAACATATGCCAACAAAAACTAAATTAATATTTTCAATTAATTTGTATTAATATTTTCATATTGTGATACATATCTGCATTGAAAATATGTAATGCAGATATGTATCACAATATGTATAAATTAATGAAGCGCCAAAATAAATACACAGCTGAATTTCTTTTTTAACGCAGTTAGGAGAACACCTCATAATCTGGGGGCCACGTCCAAAGCTTTTTTCACTCAAGATCAACACGCGGTTTTTACAATTACAGGTTCCAATGAATTACAAAACCTAGGTACTACCACCATTTAAACATAACCTCGTAAACAACTCTATTGAAAAAGTATACAATACAGTTTGAACTAATTCTAACCAATTAAACAAACTGTAACCAACCTGGATTTTAACTCAACTTGTACTGAATAATGTGGAGCTAAATTCTCCGGATAGTACACCAATCCTTTCCCGTCTGAAGTTTCCTTGTAGCGTCTTCCGAATATTTCTTTATAGCACCTTCCAGAATAATATTTCTATTTTCCCCGTTTTGGAAACTTCATTTGTTCTTCTTAAACAAGAATCCCCATTTATAGTAAATGTCCCCATGAGATTAGGGAATTTGATTTCTTACATTCATGTTTCTTTCATCCACGTGTATAACTCACGCATACACATTCCACCACTCACGCATGCATTTTACCATTTCTTGTTCACTCATTTTCTCATGCATATAATATCCACAAGTCACGCATGCATTTTCCACTCATGCATATAATTTCCACAACTCACGCGTGCATTTTCACTCATGCATTAACATGTGCCAATACATATAAAATATTAGTACGTACACACACATAATATTATATATACATATATATATTTTGTACTAATAATATCAACCTTTGGCATATGTTAATCAAACACCCGTACAACGAGATCTCCCCCTCAAACCATAACACCAAACTCATTTATTTCTCCCCTTTGTGCAGCAGTCTCCCCCTTTTTGAGAAACATTTGCCAAAGGTGACCAACGAAGCTCTAGCAAATAGTATCGAACAATGCAAGACTAATCTAGAAAGAGCACTAGTGGTAACAAGTAGATAAAAGACCAAAAGTTTGGAGGGCGGTGTGCACCGGGAGTAGGGTAGTGGAGCATCAACACTGGAAAGCTTTCACACCGGGCGCTTCCAAAAGTCCGTGCGCGATTCCGAAGAAGTACCGGGGTAGCCCTCTTCCAGGTGAGCAATTTTAGAAACATTGAACACTAGATAGCTTTCACTCTGGGTCATTCTAGGGTTCAGATGAACCGTAGTGAACACCAGGTAGCCTTCTTCTAGTTAACAAGGCATAATACACCAGACAGCTTCACTCCGGCAGTACTAGAGTTCAGGACAACCTTAGCAGACATCGGGTAGCCCTCGTCTAGGAAATAAGGATAACGTTGCAAAGGCGCAACCACGGTATTCAGGGCTTAAGTGCATGGGGTATATTGAGAGTGGAGAACCAAGGAATGATATAATATTATTGACTATTTGAGAACAAAAGGCCAAATCATGGGAGTAGGTGGAACCAAACAGAAAGAACTAGCTACAACTAATCAAAAGAGTGCTCTACCAAAAATAACTTGCAAAAAGACAATACCAGTGCATAGAGCTAATCATTACCAGAGAGCAGAATGTCAATAGAATTCTTCTGAGGAACTGGTGGATCCGGACGACGTGTTGTCAGGACAGACATGGGCGCGCTCAACATCATTTACATTCCCAAACCTTTCAGCCGTAGCAGAAGACCTCGGACTTGAATTTCACGATCCACCACTCCCCGTCTCTTATGAGAAAGGAGACACAGTTCTTTTTCGAGAAACTCGATGGCCAGATCAATAGCGGTAGTAGTGGAGGATGAAACTCGGACCGATCAGCAGACTCGGGAATATCCAAGTCATCGAAGTGGAACCACGAAGAAGACGTCGATCAATCTTTATAACGGGTCGGTCGGCTTCGTAAAAACTCAGAAAGATTCTTCGTAAAACCCTGCATCATTAATAAGCCATAAATAAGGTTAGGAAAGAATGAGATCCTACCTCCCAGCACTACCATTTCTCGCTCCAAGGATCTGATAAAAAAGGCTGACCGAGATTGATTTTCATGCCACATTCAATCTTGAAAAGCGAAATCGCCATTGATCGTTTAACATATCCACGCTGAGTATATTAAGGAAGCTGTACAAGTTTGTAATGGTGAAGATGTCTGAAGCACCTGGTATATATATATATTACACTTGTACAGCTTCCTTAATATATATACCACTTCCGCCTAGGATGCCTCTCCGAAAATCTGACACTCGACAACATCCGCCGCTGCTCATACTCGTGTCGTGACATGCTCAGCACCGCGCCAAGCTGCAGCTGCTCAGCATCCGTCGCCGTCGTCGAATAATTCTCCTCCGGCTTCTCCGCTACCTCATGGACATCCGGTTCATGATGATGGACACTGGTGACTCATCAGGCTCCCGCTCTTTTTCTGATGAGGTCGTGCGTCTCTTCTCGTATCTTTTCTATTATGCTACTTTAAAATTTGTTTGGGATGGGATGTTTGCGAAATAGTTCATATGCCAACAAAAGTTGCATGTCGAAGAATTCAATGCTAGAACTGGTTCGATTCGTACTCTTGATACAGGGCCGGGTTATATGATACAGACAGTTGCAAAGTCCTACGTTTTTGTTAAGACTGTGGTAGGCTTGATTATGCTTAAATCTTGTTTGCTAGAAAACCATTCGCGACTGTACATATAACGTGGGCGGTTTCTACGAGTTCAAATCCCCGATCATTATGCACTTCTTTTGGCTCGTTTTGACTATTTGATGACGGAACTCAACAGCGGACATGTATGCTATTTACACATAGACTTGGGCAAAGGTGGAACAAGACTCTTGGTGGTCTAAGGGACTCCATCCAAAGTTGTAGAAATTGACTTCAACTTTTCGCATTTTTGCACACAAGATTGCATGCTTCAAATGGATGCCCCACTACTCAGAGTGGATATGTTAAACGATCAATTGGCGTTTTTGCTTTCAAGATTGAATGTGGCATGAAAATCAACTCGGTCAAGTCCTTTTGATCAAGATCCTGTGGAGCGAGAAATGGAAGTGCTGGGAGGAAGGATCTCATTCTTCCTAACCTTATTTATGGCTTATTAATAATGCAGGGTTTTACGAAGAATCTTTCTGAGTTTTACGAAGCCGACCGACCCGTTATAAAGATTGATCGACGTCTTCTTCGTGGTTCCCACTTCGATGACTTGGATATTCCCGAGTCTGCTGATCGGTCGGTTCATCCTCCACTATTACCTCTACTGATCTGGCCATCGAGTTTCTCGAAAAAGAACTGTGTCTCCTCTCTCATAAGAGACGGGAAGTGGTGGATCGTGAAATTCAAGTCCGAGGTTTTCTGCTACGGCTGAAAGGTTTGGGAAATGTAAATGATGTTGAGCGTGCCCATGTCTGTCCTGACAACACGTCGTCCGGATCCACCAGTTCCTCAGAGAATTCTATTGACATTCTGCTCTCTGGTAATGATTAGCTCTATGCACTGGTATGTTTTTTTGCAAGTTATTTTTGGTTAGAGCACTCTTTTGATAGTTAGTAGCTAGTTCTTCTGTTTGGTTCCACTACTCCCATGATTGGCCTTTTGTTCTCAAATAGTCAATAATATTATATCATTCTTTGTTCTCCACTCTCAATATACCCCATGCACTTAAGCCCTGAATACCGTGGTTGCGCCTTTGCAACGTTATCTTATTTCCTAGACGAGGCTACCCGATGTCTGCTAAGGTTCTCCTGAACTCTAGTACTGCCCGGAGTGAAAGCTGTATGGTGTATTATGCCTTGTTAACTATAAGAAGGCTACCTAGTGTTCACTACGGTTCAACTGACCCTAGAATGGCCCAGAGTGAAAGCTATCTAGTGTTCAATGTTTCTAAAATTGCTCACCTGAAAGAGGGCTACTCGGTACTTCTTCGGAATCCACACGGACTTTGGAAGCGCCCGGTGTGAAAGCTTTCCAGTGTTGATGCTCCACTACCCTACTCCCGGTGCAACCGCCTCCAAACTTTGGTCATCTACTTGTTATCACTAGGTGCTCTTTCTAGATTAGTCTTTATCTACTTGTTATCACTAGGTGCTCTTTCTATATTAGTCTTGCATTGTTCGATACTATTTGCTAGAGCTTCATTGATCACCTTTGGCAAATGTTTCTCAAAAGGGGGGACTGCATGCACAAAGGGGGAGAAATAAATGAATTTGGTGTTTATGGTTTGAGGGGGAGATCTCGTTTTACGGGTGTTTGATTAACATATGCCAAAGGGGGATATTGTTAGTACTATATAATATATATATATATATATATATATAATATATATATATATATATTATATATATTATGTATGTTACATACTAATATTTTATATGTATTGGCACATGTTAATGCATGAGTGGGAAATGCATGCGTGACTTGTGGATATTATATGCATGAGAAAATGAGTGAACAATAAATGGTAAATGCATGCGTGAGTGTGGAATGTGTATGCATGAGTGATACACGTGGATGAAGAAAACATGAATGTAGGAAATCAAATTCCCTAATCTCATGGGGACATTTACTATAAATGGGGATTCTTGTAATGAAGACAATGAAGTTTCCAAAACGGGAAAATAGAAATATTATCTGGAAGGGCTATAAAGATATTCTTGAAAAGACCTACAAGGAAACTTCAGACGGGAAAAGTATTGTGTACTATCACCGGAGGAAATTAAGCTCCACATATATTCAGTACAAGTGAGTTAAAATCCATGTTGGTACAGTTTTGTTTTTAATTGGTAGAGATTAGTTCAACTGTTATTGTAATTACTTTTTCATAGAATTGTTTTAACGGAGGTTAATGTTTAAAATAGGTGGGTAACCTATTTGTAATCATTGAACCTGTAAATGTAAAACCCTGGTTGTGATCTTGGGCTGGAAAAAGTTTTGGGCGTAGCCCGCAGATCTATGAAGGTGTTCTCTAACTGCGGTAAAAAAAGGAAATTCAGCTTGTGTATTTTATTTTGGCGTTCATTTATTTTTACATATTGTGGATACATATCCTGCTTACATATTTTCAATTGGTATCAGAGCTTACAGTAAACATCACGTTCCCTTTAGCATGTGTTGATCAACAACAATTCCCTTTTTAGCAAACAAACAACTTCTCCTAAGAAACATATCACCCCACAATATCTTCTCCCCCTCAATTCATACACAATGTCACCCTCAAACTCAATTCATACACACTGTGCCCCCCCTTAATTCAAGTCATGTCCCCCTTTTGAGAAAACCATAGCCAAAGGTAATATTAATCACAAAACATGTATTGAATAATGCATTATAAATTCAGCTAAGGAGTACCCAATAGATAAGATGTAGATAGATTTGAATATTTTTAAGCGGAATAGAAATTGAGAAAAGGGAAGATATGAAAGATATATTAACAAGAAAGCCCCATAATAGATAATGATAAGCATCAAAACACTGGAAAGCTTTCACACCGGACTCTTCTTAGGTCCTCTGGATCTATATTTAGTACTAGGTAGCCTTCTTCCAGGTAAGCAAAAAGGAACAATTTACACTAAAAAAACTTTCACTCCGAGTTGTTCTAGGATTCTTTTTAGAACCGTAGCGGAACAGCGGGTAGCCCTCTTCTAGGTAAGCATATCAAGGAATTATAGAAACACTTAAAACTACAAAGCTTCCACTCCGGGGTTTGTTTTTAGGGTCCGTTTGAACCATAGCAGACACCAGGTAGCCTTCTTCTAGGTAAGAAAGTCAAGAATGTAATGGAAAGAGTTTCAATGATTTGTAATGATGATGGTGTAGTCATATAACTTCAATCACATTTCAAGTTCAACATGTGTAGCAAGAGTAGAGAGATAAAAGGATATAGGGTATTATTATGAGTGAATTTAGGAAAGTAGCAATATGCACTTGAATCAGTTTCTAGGTAGTGTCAACAGAATGAACTATCCACAGGCTATCAATAAAGTGCTCTAGATGAACTAATATAAAAAACCAACACTACTACCAAAAATAAAAAAATATTACCAGTGAGCTAATCTCAATAGAACAAGGGTTGATTTGATGAAGAACTTGCAAACGTGGAAGAAGCGCATCATGACAATCAGGATCGTGCCCATCACAGATCTACAGTAAACAAACCCCTTTCAGCTTTAACAGAAAACTCCTGGACCTGAGCTCCCGATCAAACAATTCCATTCGCTGATCAAAGATCAAATACAACTCCTTTTCTATAAAAATCAATGGCCAGGTCTGTAGTTTTGTAATAGACGAGGGACCGACATTATCAGCAACTCCTGGCATACCCAGTTCATCAACATGTGACCCTTTTCAAATTCCTGTATCACTAGTAAGCTATAAATTTAGGTTAGGCAAAATAAGCTCCTTTCCTTACCCAGCGCTCCCCATTCCTAGCATCGATAATTTGATCAAACAATAGTTGACCTAGATTAATTTTAAGGCCACAGTAAATCTTGAATAAAAGAACCGCCATCGCCCTCTTGACATAACCATGCTATTTGGTGGGCATCCAGTTCGTGTTAGATATACAATAGTCTAACTATAATAAACCATAGTATACGAGAAACCTGACCTCGTATGATAGCGGAAGCGTAGCCTGTGTTGAATCCAGCCATAGTTGATGTTCCTGTTGTGTTGCCTCTTAACGGTAAGACCGTCAGCGATGTTTTGCCTCAGAACTGACTCAGAACCCTAGATGGTGTATTGGTATATCTACTGAGCAGTCTGAGTACCGTAACTGAATGTGCTAACAACAACCATCCTGTATCCCATCAATCCAGGTTATTATTAGGCACAGAGTCTGGTTGACTAACAATTACTAGTTATTAAGTCCAACCAGACCACTTAATAAGCTAGTCAACTTGCACCACTTAATTATTAGGCCTAATATAAATATATAATATCAATATATGTTATAAGAGATAAATTCCTTACATTCTCCCACTTGGTGCAAGTACCGAGCACAACCATCATCAAAGAACAAAAACACACGATCATAGTGATATGTCCTCTATTTAATCAGGAGTAGTATCCACTATGGCACATGCATTTTAATTCTCAACTTAGGTCCTAATGAACAAACCTTATGTTTATTCTCGGTACCTTAAGGGATGTTTCTCAAAATACATTATTTGTGCACAACTGAATGAGAAAAATGCATCCAAATTGTACAAAAGAATAACACTGTATGATCTTTCTTAAACTTTATAAAGCATTGTCTTAAGTAGAGATCTCTTAATGTTAGCATAATGCTAACTATATTCTATACTTCTTTATAAGTTAACTTAAGACTATCTCTAACAGCTAAAGAGCTTGGACTTGACACGTCTGTCACTCCCACTCATCAAAAATAGCCAAAGATAGTCAAGTCCAGAAGCATTCCAATAATAGACAATAAAACCAAAGGTCTAAGTCCATGAATTTGGAATCTTAATCATACACCATAACTTCCCAAATAACTTCAATGTTCATTTTAAATGAACTGAACATAACGAGTCTTACTTATATGCCCCACAAAATTGTCTTAAGCCTTACAAACCAAAAAATGGCCAGGGATCAATTTTGAAGAAACTAGAGAGACTCTATTAATCACTGAAAATTTATTAAATGACAGTGCACCACAAGTTAAATGTTTTTGTTCTAATAAATTCCTTAATATGTTACAACATTTCATAAATATGTTGCACGACCAAATGTTCAATAATTTGAACTTATGAATTTATATGAACAAATACAAGATTAATACTTGTGAATCTTTTGGACTTATTGTCTAACAACAACCAATTTGGAATGTATGGAATAAAATAATTAAATCCAAAAATTAGTGGAGGTATCTTAATGATCTTTTTGCTAAATGATCGCTTCCCACTGATAAAATATTCTTCAAGAAAATAATAAAATGAACTTATAACATACATACTCATTAATTGATTTATTGACCAACTAAAAATGGAAGACATAATTCCCACCATTAAGTTGGACATACTAAATAATCAATTTTGGTTCCAATTAAAAGTCCAACTAAATAATGAAGATATAATCCCCACCCATAGTCGGACCACTCAAATAAAAATACATTCCAAAACCAGTCAGAATTTGGACTCAAAAGATACATTTTATCATTATTGGGAATCCAAGAGGTATGTCAAACTCACGTAACTTACTTACGTTAGTCCGAAGAACCGAGGGCAAGATTCGTGGATCAATTAATAAAAGTTGGCAAATTTTGGGGAGTGACTGAATACATGTTTTGCCAATGCAAACCATGAACTTAGAATTATAATTGAAACTGAATTATAACTCTAAGAAATTGTGATAAAATTATCATCTAATGGGGGTGGATTTTATTGACATAAAACTTGCCTTTGGGCTAAAGTTTAATTCTATTAAATCCAATTAAGAAACCCTTATGATAATATTTTTCACATTACTAAGAAGCCAGGAAGAATCTAGTGACATAAAAACTTGCCTGTGGGGCTAAATTTTACTCATTAGAATCCAACTGAAAATTTATTCTTATGATTAAAAACCAGTTCATCAAATGAGTTGAAAAAATCAAATGGACATAAAACTTGGGTCCTGTAGGTTTTAAAGTTTTAAGTCAATAAGTCATTGCTATCATTATGATTAAAACAACTTAAGAGATCATGTTACTTTTCTTAATCCATGTGGACAAATTAAGAAATATGATCTAAAGTTTACATCATAAAATTAAACTTCATGATAGAATTGAAAATTATTTACAAACAACATAAAGTAAATAAATTGATTTTTTCTATCATCACTGATAAAACTACTAAACTACATTCCGATACATAATTGTCTGTGGGCTAAATTATGGCCGTAGTCCAGTATTTCATCCTGATTAATCATACAAACATAAACGAAATTGTCTGTGGACTAAATTTCATCATATTACATACAATTAATCACAAATGATGTGTCCAAACTTTATGTGATCAAAATAAACCGCTTAATATATAATTTTAACAGATTAAGGATGTTGTGGCTACTTCCCAAACCAAATTAAAATTATAAGATCACTAGACAATTATCAAATTCTTGCCTAAACTTTATGTGGATTAAAACTTAATAATCTTTAGGTAACAGGAAATATGCGTAGCTATATTCCTTAATTAAACCAAGATTGAAAACTTAAGGAAGACTTCAGTAAAATAAAAGATGCTTGGGCTATCTTATGAACCGAAATTCAAATCACATTGGCAAGGAATACTTAAAATTTTAACAAACAGAATTAATACCAATTGTGGATGGAAAATCTAATTACTCCAAGGGAAAAGGTGGTTAGAGACTAAGTCTCACTGAAACAATTCCTTAAAAATAGAGTATAATTTAAGGGAGACTAGTGGGCTTCAAGATATTCTTAAGTCATGCCATTAAAAACTAGTTTGCCTAACCGATCATAATACTTTTAAATGGTATAACTGTTTGGGGTATAAACCTGTAAACTGTATCGGTATACACCAGAAAACGTGTAGGGTTCCACCTATGATTAAAGCTTAACATGGTGAAACTAAATTAGCGACTAAACGTGTTAAATTCAGGCACCTACCGCAAACTAAAAGTTTATGCGTAAGTCCAAACTTAAGATTAATACTAATTCATTCTCAAGTTTATGCATTGCTAAAGGCATAATTAAAATTGCATAAGTTAAACATACAGTATTATGCTTTAGGACAAATATGCATTAAAATTAAAGCATAAACTCATATATTTCAGAATCACCACGTGTAAATATTTGCATATACGTATAGCCAATGCAGTATTATTGAAAACTACAAGAACAAGATAAATAGGAGAATTGTTATACTAAAAAAAGCAGTATGATGTAGGACCTAGGAGTATAGACGAATGACATAACAACCCAAGTATAATCGAAATTACCATCTATGAAAGAGACTTGACCCCATAGTGTAGGACATTTCAGTGTGTATACTCAATAATTCGTAATAAATTTAGTATTGGAAGCCTCAATGTTTATCTTTAATTAATACTTATATATTAAAAAAACCACATTGTACAACAGTATGTTGCCATTAGTAGAAATAATAATCATTATTAATGCCTATAAGATCATATAGAATTTATTGATGATAATTTCACGATCTCAAACTGGATTCCTTATTAACCACATATCAATACATACTACTTTAATTATCTAAACCATGTAAAGAAGAGCAAAGAACACGAAGTGACCCTTGACTTTATTTATGGCTACACAAATACTTTGAGTCTTCATATTGTGATGTGTATACTCGCGATATTCTGCGCTTATGCAACTATACAAAAACTACTATATCAACATATACATGCATCCATATATGTGACCACAACGAAATGTCACATGAAAACCAAATACTG
>VALG01004780.1:0-37175 GCA_009835305.1 Ipomoea purpurea | reverse complement strand
GGCTAAAGAAAATACCAGGGAAATTATCATTGTGCAAGAATACTTGTTAATAGTTGACAGTTGGTTGCAGCACTACTGGTACCCACAAAAAAAAAAAAATCAGAACCATTATCTTCCTTCCTCAAAGCAAGATTAAGGTGAGGAAATTTTGCTCAATATGCAAGCAGATATTTGGTGCTTAGGCTTTTTATTTTTTTATTATTACAAAAAAAAAAAAAAATGCAGAATTTATATTGGAAAATATACTAGCAAAAGTGGTGTGTATACAGTACTGTTTATTAAATGTAAGGAGGTCCTATTACAACTAATGCATATATGTGTAAGTATTATATTTTTCATGCAAAATACTTGAAATACTCTCATATGCATAAATTCCAAACGATGTTACTTATAACATATTAAGTCATGCCAAATTTTACCACATGGTAATAATAATACTCTGTGACCTTTTTTTTCATTCATTTTTCTTGTATCTACCATCTTCAATTCCTTCTATCCATCCACAATTTCCTACACTGCTTCAAATTTCTTAAAATCAACACTTCAAAAAGAAATTAATTTTAAAAAGATTTAAAAAAACAAAAAATCCAGAGCAGCTAAATCTCTTCAAGCAAAAATATCAAAATCAATATTTAATTTGCAGAATTTAAAAAATAAAATATAGGCCGGTATCATGCCATACTGAGTTCATATGATTGTGCTTAAACAATTCAATACTTGTGCATTAGGGGAACAAGCTGGATTATAGCCCCATACGGTTGAATTAATAATTCATTTTATCATAAAACAGAGTAGATGTCAGAAATCTAGAATCACAGCGGAGTCATAAACAAGTGCTAATTTAAAACTTAGCTTATCATAGGATCGACGGAAATACGGAATCCAGAGACCTCTAGACGATGTCGCCGGAAGTTTCCAGGCGACGGGTTCGCAGAGGGATGAAAGGTCGAAGGTTATGTAGCCGGCGGAAGGCAGCATTTCGGCGACGCAATTCCGACGGAAAATTCAATTGGACGCGGTTTTCGATGCCTGCCGCCAAAATTTAAAAAATTATTCAAACTTTTGGCTGCATCCCAAATTCCATCATTTTTTTTTAACGCCTTCGATCCTTTTCAATCATGAAGCCGGCCCCGTTTCGATTCTATGAATTGAAGAACCTGAACCGGGGATTCTATTACAAAGTACTCTTATTATTCTTGCTAGGAAAAATTGTACTTTTTACCTCTTATAAAGTAATTGTACGATTCATTTTTACTTATTAATCATATTCACGTCTCGTCTATAAGTTATAATTGACTTGTAAATTTTGTATTTTTTAACATGTCGTGCTCATTTCTCACCCCTATAATGAAATTGGTAATGTATATAGGAGCATATATAATCAAAGAGGACATGATTATCCGGTAAAAAGTAAGACTCAACTCAGTCATCCATCGGGTTCATCAATAATTGATGATTTTCTAAAAAAGGATCAATTTTATAATTATTAAAAACTTGTAAAAATGACGTTATTTTATAATCATTTCAAGAGAAAATGACAATTTTAGAGGACAATTTGATTATTTTATAAATTTTTTCTCAAATTTCTCCCGATCCATGACTCTTCTTATATACAACACTCTTACGAGGTTTAAATTGATTGATGAAGAATCAAAAAGCAAAAATGACAAACAAGAAAATACATGGGATTGATGATATACGAAGATAAAGAAGTGGTCGATGCATCAACTAATTGTGTTTCGTGGTGTCAACTTCCCATCATATCACATTCGTCGAACCAACCCGACACCGGCGACAGACCACGTGAATGGTCCAGGAGGGTGGTCTACGATGTTATGTGGACGCGGGTTTCCGGCACGACACGGGCGAGGCTACTTACGGCATGGTAATTATAGCGCCAGATGGCTCGTTTGTGCAGCAAGGAATGGCAAGTTACCAATTTATTTTTTCACCACTTATGGCGGAGGCTCAGGCATACAAGGAGGCTTTGTCCTGGCTACTTGAACGGGACACCACATCAGTAAGTTTACTCACGGATTGCATGGAATGCAGCGATATTCAGGCACCATCATACGCTGATCCATTCGTACGTTGGGGTCACAGTTGACCAGTGCAGGACGTTTATGTCGTTATTTAATCGTATTACTTTGGATTATACTTCTAGGCAGGTTAATTTACATGCGCATACTTTAGCTACGTTAGCATTTACTCAGGATCAAGCTATGTACTGGGATGCTATCCCACCTGACACTATTTCGGCTTTGATTCATTAATACAATCGCAAGATTGACCTTAAAAAAAAAAACATTACAAAAAACTCAACATTCATTTGAAATCATCAATGTGAAAAGCTTATTTGTTTATATTTCGAAAATTTTTACAAAATGACCAATTTGTCGTCTAACAATTTGATAAATCAAAATAAAATTTTTAATGTTAACAAAAGTTTATAAGTAATGGTTTGAAATAACCACTTCCAGCATAATTAAACGGGAAAAATTGTATAGAGTAATAAATTATGAATTAAGTCTACAATTTAGACATAACGAACTAATTGACTAAAATCGTCATTTTCACTTATTTCAAATTTCAAATTTTAGTAAGGATACAATCTTAACTTTTGATTTCTTAACATGGAGAGTGTGAATGTGTCCACACTTTTTATAAGGGGATGTGATATACTACTAAAATCCGCAATTCGAATTTCAAAATATGAAGAATTGCTACTGTTCATATATTTCAAATTTATCTAACGGGGTTTGACTAGAATTGAACCGTAGTTATAACTGCCAACAACTTCATAAATTTTAGAGTTTAATTCTATTTTTGGTCATAAATTTAGAGGTGAAAGTCCACTTTTAGTATTTTTTTTTTATCCAAACATCTATTTTTTGTCATAGTATTATTGTGACATGATATTTTTGGCCTCTATTAACAAAAACATTGAGATGTCGTTAAATACACAAGACTATTTCAATCTTCAATTATGGATATTTTTCAAATATATATATATATATTATATTATATAGTATAATATATATATATATATATAGTATACTATATTATATATATAGTATATATAGTTGGGTCAACCTACATTGTATAAAAAAGATCCAAATGTCCTTGTATTTAATGACATTTCAACATTTTGTTGACGAATGACTAAAAATGATCATGTCACAAAATACTAGGACCAAATAAGGATGTTCTGATAGAAAATGAATAAAAGTGGATTGTCACCTATAAATTTAGGATAAAAAATGAAACTAACTCTAAATTTTAACTCGACTAATCAATTATATTGTGTGTGTTTGTGTGTGTGTATATATATATATAATATATCTAATATATAGAAGGGTTCAAGTGCGGGTATAGCTTCCCGTGCGGTTGTGCGGTTGACGCACCTAAAAGACTTAAACATTAAGAACACAAACCACACCTAAAATATTAGGTTGACACACCTTAAGTACACAAACCACGCACACCTAAATATTAGGTTACACACCTTAAGTACACAAACCACGCACCTTAAGAACATAAACTATGCACTACGGTTTTCAAAATGAGGCACATTAAGTTTCACAACTCATGCATTATGTTATTTGTGGAATCGGAAGAATGTAAAAGAAGGGCCGGGTATGTTATCAATAATCGTTTGCACCAAATATCTTCGCAAAATATGGGAACAGCGATATAACTTTATATTCCAAAAAAAAAAAAAGAAACAAATCAGTGCCAGATTTATTGACTTATTGAAGTTTTTTCAATAGTTAATTCTTAATTAAAAGATACAAACTTTTTCAAGCTAGTTTTTCTTCTGGCTGCTAAAACACCTAAACCATATTTCCGATGCCGGTGAAAAAGTCAATGCATAATCATGACTCAAACAAAGGGTGCACGGCAACGTCAAAGGAAAACAATTACATGGACATGAAAGCCAAAAAAAAAAAAAAAAAAAAAAATCCAAACTCAAGGCCCTTCCAACATCTGACCTGACTAACATTTAGGAGAATATAATCACCGTAATTTTTGATCGTAGCATAGGTCAAATGTTGATGAACCACAAACTGATTACTTATCTTGAACATAATTTCGTCAAATTTGGAACCGTTTGGCCTCTTTCCTAAAGTATGATCTATTGAACTTGTCCTGAGTTAAGCATGTGGTGGGCCAATTAAGAACACCATACATGCATGCAATGCATGCCAGTAATGCTTGCGCGACCGAGAAAGAAGATGCCGAGCTTCTTGACCGACATACCGTTCGGATCAATCAAAAGTGAAATGATTCGATTCGACGAACCATGAACTCTCACTCAAATTTTCCTCTCAGGTACATGATGATCGTCCTTTCCGGTTCAGCTCTTGAACCGTTGCATGATTCCGGCGCCGAACCACAACGGAACGCATCTTTGCAGCACCTCCATGTCGCTTTCCGGCTGCGCCCACCGCCACCCGCTTTCCTCCCGTCTGCAGTACTATTCCCACACCGGCGTCGAGGAAGAGGCGTTCCCGGCGACCTTCTCTTGCTCTCTCCCAAGCGCGGATCCCTGAGCCACGCCTCCGCGATTTCCCTTGGCGAGGTGGGTGGCTGGAGACCGAGCTCGAGGAGGAGACGGGGCGGCGGCGGCGGAGGACTCTGGAGTTGTTTGGTGCAGAAGCCTGACTTTTTTCTCCGCGGCGGTACCGAACAGGGTGCGGTGGATGGTGGTGGAAGGAGGAGATGTGGGCGGTGTTGTCGGCGTTGAAGCTGTGAGGTCTTGGACTGGAGTTTCGTCGTCGTATCTTTTCGACGAAGGTGCGTTGCAGCTGGGAACAAGGAACTCCATGAACTGGCCGGAGGTAGCCGCCATGACCGGACCTGTTTTTGGCAATCCACGGTGGTAACTCCGGTAGAAATATTGGAGCCGGGCGGCGCCGGGATACCGATTGATCATTCCCTTTTGTATGTAAGTTATGATGGAAATGGACTGGCCAAATGGTGTGGAGGGTGGAGTGGTTTATATAGTTTTTTAAATTATTACAAAAAGAATAAAAATAAAAAAACAACTTCAGCTTCTTAGTAAACTATTTTCGTTTTTGCAGTGGATTAAAGTATTTCCAAGAAAATTTAAAAAGAATAATTAAAAGGATAAATAAATAAATAAATAGAGAATAGATTATAGAAAATAGATGAAAAAATCCCAGAAAGGGCATGGATCTAAGGATGTAATGCTGCCCAATTCGACAATAAATATTTCACTTTTTTATTTTATTAATTTTTAAATTTTTTTGGCGATTGGAAAGAAACAGGAATGGAGATCTAAGGTGCAATCACAACACAGTGGTTGATCGTATCTATCAAATTAATATACATCCTCCGCTCACAGTAAATAATGTATTCTTTAGTATAAAAATCTAATTGTTAATTGCAAAAAATATATTATTTGAGTATTAAAGTAATTATCTTGTATAATATACATTCAATAAAGAAATAAATAATTTTTATTACGATCTAACCGCCCCAACACTATATAGGCATCGATCCATAACAATATTTGTTTCAAAGGGTTGGGATCAAATCAATACTGAATGCACAACCCATCCAACCAACTGAAATTAAAGGGATTAATAGCTAAACACTAATCAGTATAATTATAAATATATTAATTGTTATCACTTTCTAAAGGCCAGTCCGCATCAGTGGCAGATTGAGTTGTAATTCAAAACGTAAGACCTCAAATAATGTATACATACTACATAAATATAAAACAGCATTAATCATAGGCTACCATTGGACCAGGTTTACGTTCACATTGCCGATGGATTCCTGGTTTCATTATTGTGTTTTATATTATGAACCTTTTTTTTGTGTCTTGCATGATAAATGTGTGTATCCTTATTGTATGAATTCTGTACATGGACAATTAGTAATTGTATTTGTGTTAAGAATTTATTGTTTTTGTTCTGAAATTTTGGCTATGATTGAATATAAATTATGTACCTAAAATTAATTGACCAAATAAGTAACTATTAAACATGCATGTGATATGTATCTTGGTGTTAACTGACCTTTTGTGTCTTGTACTTAAAATTTTATGTACATTTACGAGAAAATAATTAAACATCGCCTTTTAAAATCTAGTTGGGTCCATATTAACTATGGTAATGCGTTTTTGTTGTTGTGATTTTTTATGTTTTGTGTTATAAAATTACGTATCTTATAAATAATGATTATGTACCTTTGTTTTTAATTTCATAGCCTATAAATGCACGTGTACCTGGTCATATATGATATTAAATTCCCACAAATGGTAGCTGCTTTAATTGTTGGTGGGAGCGCACTTACATTCAATCCATTGAACCGGACACAAAATATAGAAAATTCTGTAAATGCGAATACCGTACCTTTATTAGTAAGCAAAGTTTTTTAACATTATTGCTTTAATAAGTAATTTTTTTATATAATTTTTAAAAAGAAAAACCCCCCTAACAATTATACGGTGCCTGGAATACTCAGCTTGATCACTCTTTTGTGTTCCTCTATTGCCTATTCTGAACTATATAGGTATCATAGCACCTTTAATTTATCATACGGTCCTCCCTCTTTTAGTGTTCAATCGAATTGATTTTTTATTTAATTTGTTTATATATTCAGAAAAGATTGAAGAAATATTAATATTAATATTTATTCATACGAGGGCAGTTTTTAAGTTTTGGAGTGACATTAAGACGCCTGGGATTTGTATACTGAACAGGAAAAATAACAAAACGAATAAGCAACAAATTGCTTTATAGCCTGGTTTCTCCACGTACCCCTTTCCCCACTCTTAATTGCTCCTTCCCATCACCTCCTCTTTTGTCGTATGTCTATTTCTAAGGAAATGACAAGGAGGGAAAATTAAACTTTTTGGGGGTATTTTTTTTAAATGTATTTTTTTTTTTTTAAATCACTTGGTATTTGAGATTATGCCTTTCATTTCTGACACTAGATGGTTTAGCGAATGGCTGTTTCAGGGTCATTTGCTAACGATACAAGTTAAAGACAATTGTATCACAATCAATGTAAGTTTCATTTAATCATTTTAATGAAACCTTCAAACATGTTTATATTAATAATTCATTGTTATTTTGTAGTTTATTGAAGAGTAGGAAGATGATTCTATTAGATGTTGTTTTTGAGTAACTTTTTAGAGATTAACCTTTAAAGTAATGATTTATCTGTTTGGTTCTTTAAATTATTAAAATATAATAGAATGGAGGGGAGGGGGCGGTCGGACACAGAGACTAATTTCTTGCCTGAAATGTGTAAGACCTCTATTAGATGGGATAACTAAGTGCTGAGATTTAAGAACTACCACTCTATATATACTCAAAGTTAAGGATCAAACCCTTGACAGTTTTATAAAGGGGGGGAGAGAGGGGGGTGTTGAATAGATTTGCTGTACAAGCAAATATTAAAAGCATATTCGAGTCAAGCTCGAAGCTAGTGAGCGCTTTAAAATTTATAATACAATCTAAGCCAAGAGGATAGAGTTTTCCTTCCTAGTGAAAGTCTTTACCTCCTTACCTATAATATATGTTAAATTAAATTTGATGATTTGAGTGTCTATATGTATAAGAGGATAGTTGCACAATAAGAAGTAAAAGAAAAAAAAATGCAGAATGAACACAAGATCTTATATATATACGGGTGCGGAAAGAACTTTCTTACCCACTATTCTACCTTAACTCCCAAGGAGGTTCATGGAGTATTGTTGTGCCACAATCACCAAGTGGACACTGAATACCTACATCTACAGTTAACCAAATCCTTTTGAAGATAACGGGTTTAATCACGAAGTTGTCTGTATCATTCAAAATTCTTATCAAAAAAAACTAGGTCCACACACTAAGTCGCCTTTGCTAGATGATTTCCAACTTCGCTTTGACTAAAAGATGGTGTGTAGTTGAGTGTCCGACTTAAGAAATCAAACAAATTTCTTTGGAAACTTGATATCAACAACATAGGAAGCTTTTCAATAGTAACTAGAACACCTTGAAATGGGAGTTTTTCAAATTGATTTTCCCTCTTCCTTCTTCTAAAGTTTTGGGAGGCCTTTTATACATGAGGAGAGGTTAGCGCAACTTCAAATTTTTTGAATTTGCAAATGTCACTCCGCAAGTGATGCTATCAAACCTCCAATTCTTATTTATTTTATTTATTTATTATTTTTAATTTACACTACTCAGTAATGTTTAAATTTATGTTGCAAGTTTATTTAATAATTTTTTAAAATTTAATAAATCTTCTTAAATTTATAATTATTAAATTAATAAAATTCAAATATTTAAACAATAATATTCATTCATTAATTTAATAATTTATCAATAAACATTAGATCAATTTTATATTATACTTACAATTATAATTTTAGAAAATGACAATAAATAAGAAATATTAAAATAAAGTGTAATAAAAATGTGGATCCCAAAAAAATGGAGGAAAAATTAAAAATAAATAGGAAAAAAGAATTTTTGTAATTGATGAGTGAAGATAGTAAATGATGATATAATATTGATTGAAACTTACAAAAAAATTAGAAAAAAGATCTAAGCTCAAACTATTGAGATTGGTCTTATAATAAACAAAACAACGGCAATGACATCCGGGAAGCGAATGGAGACAAATAGAGGTGTCAATTTTTTCAGGTGATTTGCATTTAATTTGGTTCCACAATATTTTCAAATATAATAATAAATAATAATAATAACTGGTTCCACATTATAAAATTTACACCATTCTTTTCTTTTTTTTTCTGCCTTTGTTTTTCCTTTTTTTTTTTCTGCATTCTCTTTCTTGTCTAGAGTTGATAAGACCCCTTTGTGGACGCAGCAAGATAACGACACACAGTTACTTGCCACCCCAATCACTCCGTTCTCGGCAAATTATTTACGTGAATCATAACAAAAAGTTTATTTTAATACTATTAAAAATACATTTATTTGTGTATTGAGATATATATTATATAAAATAAGTATTTTCAATACTTAAATAATACAATTTCTCTAATATAATGAATGTACATATTAATACTCTAAAAATATATTTTATATTACTAAATATACATTATTGATAATACAATTTACACACTTATGTAACTATGATTCACTCATAATCCACACAATAATGAATTAGGTTGTTGCGCTTGCATGGGTAGCTCAATTGGTCATAGAGGTGAAAGTTTGGAAGAATGATCAAGGATTGAGTCTCACCAGCGGCAGTGGTGGGAGCAACCTCTCAAAGTGATGGGGGGCTCCTTGTGTGCAGAAGCAGAAAGTCTAGCCTCTGTGTTCATTCAGTTGAGTGAGTTACCATGCTTTGTCAGTGAGGGGGGCTGCCTCTCATTTTTCATGATTTAGCATCCTCTCAGATGCTCTGTCGGGGTGTGGGACCCTTAGGAATGACCGAGATTCAACCTTTGTTGAGAATGATGCGGTTGTTGCAATTCCATCCATCATAATTATCATTTTTTTTTTTTAAATAAAGAAAATTATCTTTGCCTTCACTTTTCGACCCAACAAAAAGTATGCATACATGTTAGAATAATAAATGCACTTCATACTTGTAAATGTTTGGAAATGAGACATTTTATATATGTGTCAAATTATACTATGGATCATGAATCATATTTTTTATAAAGAAATTATCTTGCCTTCACTTTTTCGCCAACAAAAATTATGCATACTATGTTAGAATAATAAAATGCACTTCATACTTGTAAATTGAAATGAGGACATTTATATATGTGTCAATATACTATGGATCATGATTCACCTTGCATTTGTAGACTCTTCAAAACAACATTCGGTTAAGATTCTACTACATAGACTAAAATTCTACTCCCTCAATTTATACTCCTGAGGTGACAATCCAGGATTGGTTAGTTTCATCATGTGGGTCAACAGAAAAATGTCTACATCAAGAACATGTGAGAGGGAGTACAAATTGAGAGTTTAAAATTGGAGTACAGCAATATTTTCCTTCGTTAATATTTACTTATAACTTATTACAATTAACTGTTATGTATCTTTAATTAATAAATTATGTATCCATTATAATTTACATATTATTTACCAGTAAATAAATGAATGTATATAATATGTTAATTATACAAAGTACATAAATTTATTAACTGAAGGTACATAATAGTTAATTATAATAAGTAAATAATATGTTAATACATGTATATAATATGTTAATTCTAATAAGTACATAATATGTGAATTGCAGCTGTATAATATGAATGTTGTTTTGAATCAAGATCTACAATTCAAAGTGGATCGTGTTGCATGGTATAACAATTGTTGGGTCAGGTAGGTTATAGCAGTTATAGTGTTATACCATTGATAGCGTAAATGGAACCGGGGGTTACGGTTATACTACGAATACGTATAATAGTGAACGAGTAGAATAGAATGCTCGTAGGTCGGTCTATCGGGCGACGATTGAGCGATCCGATGCTAAGTAGTATTATAAGTTGCTTAAGTGGTTAAAGTAGTAGAAATAGATGTTGTAATCAGATGAAGATGAAGATATGAGAAGTGAGGGGGAAGACCCTCCTATTTATACCAACTAAGTCGGTCTACGCATTTAATGCGCCTGCTGCATGTAGCTTGACGTGGTGTCCTCTCGTTGGCTTCGTTAGGCAGTCAATCTGAAGCTAGTCGTAGGTTGACTGACCGAGGAGACAAAACCGCCCTACCTGCAAGCTGTCAGCCGCCGCTCTGCAAGTGCAAGTTGACCTCTATAACTTTCGTATAAGTAACGTTTTCGACTCTGCAGGCTACGTCGCATTGTAGGCCGACCGGCCAACCTACTGTAGACCGGTCGGGTGACTTTCCGTCGGGGTGATTTCAAGGGTGGTCCGAGAGTATCTTCTTTTGTCATGAGGCCTATCGGTACGAGTGATACAGTTGATCACAAGTGATTAGTCTCGTCGGATTGATGGTCGTAACGGGCCAGTTGGGTGACTTCTTGACGGACCAGCTATACAAATCAGTGTTCTATGCGTGCTTACCCATCAACCATGAATCCGTGTGCACCTTGCAAGGTGAACGGGTCTAAAATACACAATTTACATACTGAATGTTCACAATATAAATCGTGAACGTTTAGTATTTAAATTGTGAAATTCAGTATGTAAAATTGTGAACATTCAGTATGTAAAATTGTGACATTCAGTATGTAAAATTGTCACAGTTGATGTTCTAGTTGTGTTGCCTCTTGAACAGTAGACCGTCAGTGGCAGTATATGTAACTGAATGTGGCTATATAATGAATATCCTGAAGCCCATCGATCCAGGTTTATATTAAGCACATAGTACTGGTTGAATAATAACTTCTAGTTATTCAGTCTAACCAGGCCACTTAATAAGTCTAATCAACTTGCACACTAAATAGCTAATATATAGAATAATTTGCCGGTAGGTTAGCAATTGTTATATCGTGCACCAGGGTGCACAATGCATTGTGCGCCCTAAAATTCTCCTATTTCATATGTACATAATTGTATAGTAGAAGATACATAAATCCTAATATAATACAATATTAACATAATACACATAAACTCTTAAGATGCACATTGCATTGTGCATTTGGTGCACGGTATAATTTGCCGTAGGTTAGCAATTTAGCATGAGACCAAATAGGCGGAGACTTTTTGAGCCTACAACCTGGTTGAAGTGTTATTTTGATGTGGTCTCATGTTTTGGGCTGCCTCAGGAAATTCGGTATTGGACATCATAACAAAAGACATTACCAGCAATGAATTCAATCCGGCATAGCCCATTTCTCAACTCTATGTTAGAAAATAAAAATAAACACCTTAGCTTTTTTGATAAATGTATATAAATTTTTTTGGACAGCCGAATAGCTCAATCCAGGCAATTATATCGGCAATTTATATCCTACACCACGGTGCACGTTGCACTATGCGCCCAGATGCAAAACGACGTTCTTTTTTTTGAAATTTTCCGCCCCAGTGAATGGCAGTAGTTTTTTCTTTTAAAAAAAACCCGCTGTTCAGAATGTACATAATGTTATACTAGAATACACAATAATGTTATACATGAACGTACATAATTATATAACAAATATACATACTATTTTTAAAAGATAATACACATAATCTAACATAATACATAATAAACATAAACTTTTAACATAATACACATCAACTCTTAACATAATACACACAAATTTTCTGATTCGGATGTACATAATTGTATAAAAAGAACGTACATAATTGTATAAAAAATACACATAACTGTATGAACCATACACATAACGTTGTGAACAAATACACATAACCCCAGCAACTTCCTACCGCGCCTCCCAACACGACCCAAAACGACGTCGTTTTGGGAGGCGCACAGTGCTATGTGCGCCCGTGGTGTAGGATATAACGATTGATTTATATCATGCACCAGGGCGCGCATTGCATTATGCGCCCTGATGTAAAACGACGTCGTTTTACATCATTGTATAAATTTTTTTTTTGAATGGGCTCTATTACAGTTAGTATCTGTTCATTTATTTTTTCGCCTCCACTAAGGCTAGAACTCACAACCTTCCGAATAGAAGTCCAACCCAGGTACCATTAAACCACATAACTTTATAAAATAATACACATAATGTATAACAAATACATATAATTTATAAACAAACACACATAATTGTATAAAAAATACACATAATTATTTTTAAAAAAATACATATAATCATGTCAACTCACTTCAACACCTTCTAAAATGACATCGTTTTCAGAGGCGCGGGACCATGGTGCAGGATATAACGATTGCTCAATCCATTGTCCTCACAACATAGTGACAAAACACCCTTACTGGGAGAGAAAGACTGCTCATGTCTAAAATCTTTTGAGAAAAATATATCAGTTACTGGGAGACGTTTTAGCATTGTCATTTGATGTATTTAATTTAATTTCTAATATTTTTCATATGTTTAGAAGTTTGGGCCCGTCGCATTTACTGCACGAAACTGTTTTTTGCTTTCTGTTTTCTATTTTTTTTTTATTCTCGTTTTTTCTATTCTAATCTTTATTTTCTGTTTGTAGAACTTATTTACTAACACTTATATTTCAAATTTATTTTTTTAGACTAACGTTATGAAATTAACACAAGTTTAATTTTGAATGATTTGTAATTCTTATATTTAAAATATTTTAAGATATAGTCGGTTTAAATGAAATAAATATAATATTTACTTTTAAAGCTAATATATTAAGATTTTACATTTGATATCTGAACCAAATTTATATTCGTATATAACATAACTAAAAACACATCCGAACCACTAACTATTAAATGTATCTAAAATTTAGTTAAGATAATATTATTGTTTTTTGAGTTAATATTTAAAATATTTTGGATATATTCATTTGAATGGCGGCGAATTTGTTTTCAAAAACGACGGTCAATGGTGATTAGCGGTGGTCAATGATGACTTGCTTCTTAATTTTACCGGTAACCTGATAGTTACATGTAAATTGGATTTAATTGACCAATTTTTATAAGTTAGAGTGTTTAATTGTAAAATTTTAAAAATTTATGAATATAATTATTTCATCATGTCAAATTCAAGGATCTATTTGATTTTTTTCTTTATTATTATCAAAAGTAAGAGAAATAACTATTTTCTTCAAGTGTCTCCCTCTTGCTTTAAAAAATAATAATAATTAATTTTAATTATAAAATACCCACTCAGTCAAAAGGTATCGACAATTATTTAAATCATGTGCTAAATTTAAGGGTCTTTTTTATTATAAGTCAAAAGTAAACAAATTTCTGTAATGGTTGTCTCCATCGTTATGAGAAGACTCAGCGTTTCTTGGATTGAATTCGCTGAATAGAGACATGCATAATCAAGAAGATATTTTAACACGCAAATGACGCAATGCATGAAAATAACGATAAAAAGTAAAAATAACATGAGAGAATGTGTATAAAGAAAATAAATGTGTACTGTAATCGAGTCGGTTAAACAATTAGTTTGATAAGTATATTTTTTTTAAGTTTTTAACTCTACATCTGAAATAATTGTTAACCTTTTAGTATGATCATATGATCCTTTTGTCAATTAATGTCACGATGTGAGCGCTTTCTCATAAGTCAGTGTTAATAGATTTGTCAACCCATCTTACTTAATGCTTGACGAATCACACCCCATTGTAAATAATATATATAAATAATTTCTTAACTTTTGAGATAAAACTTAGCTGATTAATTAACTTAAAATAAATTTATAAGATTTGTCATAAGGATTGTAACATAATATAATGGTGGTTACTAGGATGGAGTAATATAAGCGTGATGTAATGTTACGTATATGTGCTTCATTTATCGATTTTTCTTGATTTTGGGTTTTCAAATTATTAGCCAATTTGCATGTACGGTTTTTCTACGAGTTGTTGGGTCAACCCTTTCAAAACGATATTAAAACTATATATAGTACAAAAAAAATAGATAACATGACTGTTCTAATATGCCATGGGGCACCGGCCTTTTTAAGTGAATTTATATTTCTTATCATGATTTTTGTGACAATATTATAATAAATAATTATAATATAAAGAATTATCGTCATAATTATATCAATTGGATTGGAGCATGGTCTTTAACATTTTAAAAGGAGTAATTTAAAATATTGAATGATTATATTGATCCACTTTAGCGTACATTTAATGCTTTTTGGCCCAAAAAAAAAAAAATCATAAATAACCATTTGAAAAATGCCATATGGTTAAGAACTTAAGATGATACAATTTTAATTTGTATGCCATACTTTAGTTATTTTAATTTGGCGCTGCTGTGTAGGATTTTGAGGAGACAAACAACATCTTGCGTTGTCCTAGAAAAGATTGAGAATAGCATCTGTTTAATGAAGAGAAGTGACTATTTCTTAAATTGTCAAGATTTACGCGTCAGATTTCAAGGTATTAGTATATTATATATTATCTGCTACTAGTAGTATTGAGTATATGATATATATATATAGTCAAATGTTAATTCTCTCATTTTTTGTTGATGAAGTCTTTGTTTTTAATTTTAAAATTCGAATGACAAGGTCTACTTGGTTAGGACCCGATCATCATCATTATTAAAGTAGTGAATATTAGAAATTTGAAACAAGGGATGACTAATGGTGACAAACAACTGAAAGTCAAGATATAATAAAACAAAATTAAAATAATAATCACAAGGATTTTCAAGTGGTCTATTTGATCTTCTTGGTTTGATTCCATCAACTATCAATAACCTAGTTTGACTTATTTCTTTTTGTGTCTTTGTTAAGTTAAGGTTACAAGACAAAGTTTACCTAGTACACACTCTCTGATAGTATTACGAATTTTCATCGTCATCCAAAAAAAAAAAAAGGAATAAAGATTAAATGTGGTAATTTCATTAATAGTTGACTAAAGGAATTTCTATATAAATATAGGATAAAGTATAAAGTATCAAATATTTCAACATAATAAAATATGTGAAGGTAATATAGGAAACCATGTTATTGGTTCTTTTTTGTTTTATGAAAATCTTCTTGCCATCTCAACAACTCCACCTTTCTCCTCATTTCTCTCTCTCTCTCTCTCTCTGAAACTCTCTCCCTTCACATTCTTCATTCATGGGGAGAATCACAAACCTACGATCTCATCGGAGTTGTGAAAGATAAGAGCCTCCCAGTCCAAACTCGCCTTAGTGTCGAAACCCAGCACTCTGTCTCTCCGCCTGGCAGTCCTGCGCGTCACCGCCCACTCGCCAAACGCGCCGCCAGATGACCGCTACCTCTCATCTCTCCTCTCCCTCGGTGACAACTCACGCGCCATCGCCTCCACCCTCATCTGTGCCCTCATGGACCGCCTCCACCGCACCGGGGACTCCATCGTCGCCCTGAAGTGCCTCCTCACAATCCACCACGTCATCAAACGCGGACCCTTCATCCTCCAAGACCAGCTCTCCATCTTCCCCGCCACCGGCGGCCGCAACTACCTCAAACTCTCCGCCTTCCGCGACGGCGCCACCGCCTCCTCCTGGATGCTCTCCGCCTGGGTCCGATTCTACGCGCGCTACCTCGAGACTTTACTCTTCTCTTCACGGGTGTCGGGCTACTTCCTCTGCTCATCTTCTTGCAGCGCCGCCAAAGATAAACAGATGGAAAAGCTCACATCGCTCATGAACTCGGATTTAATCAGAGACGTGAATTCATTGATCGGATTGATGGAAGAGATGTGCAAAGCACCCGATTCCCTCCTCTTGGAAGGTAACAAATTGTTGTACGAGGTTGTCGGATTATTATCCAACGATTATCTGTCCTTAACCAACGAGTTATTATCGAGACTCGGCGAGTTGAAGGAGAGACTCGGCCGCTTAAGCTTCGCTGACTCGGTCGAGTTGGGTTGTGATTTGAAGCGAGTCGAAGATTGTAAAGAAAGATTATCCAGTCTGTTCACCGTGGCAAAGCCGCCGGTTCAGAATCTATGGAGTTTGGTTCAAAACTTGAGAGAAAGAATTGAGATTTGTAGAGATGGGAGATTGCTGACTTTTGGGACGACGGAAAGCAAGTCGGCTCGGTTTGACCACCGAGTCACGAAATTCTGCAACTCGGTCCGGTTTTCTTCAGGAAAGTATGATGAAATCAACAAGTTTGCTCTTGTAGTTGTGGAACCATGATCACAATTACATATGGTAATATTATTGCCAAACAAGGAACTTAAAAAAAAAAAGACATTTAGCTAGAAATTGCATTTTTTTAAAGGTAAATATGTCAAATAATTTTTTTTTTGAGCTTTCTCTATTTATTGATTGTTTTGTAATTTATATAATACTCTCATTTGTCTTGTTTATGGTATTCAATTTTTGTAATAATATTTAATATATATATACACACACAAGTTTTGTTGTAATAAAATTGTAAGGATAGGTCAAGACCTTGTGGTTTAATGATACCAAGGTTGGACTTCCATATAGGAGATTGTGGGTTTGAGATTTAGTAGAGACGATTTTGACTCTTTTACTCTAATAAGTTGAGAAAGTAATTATGAACAAATACTACATTGTAATAGAGTCAGTAGTATTAAAAATAAAAATTGTAAGGATGAAAGAAATAACAATGAATATGTTGGGTTGAATTGAGCAAAGGGCGAATATTGGACCGTTACGTTACATTGGCATTTAGGGAAAAGTTAATAAAGAGTAGAGTTGGTGGACCACAAGCTCTGTCAGTGGAGCAGACTCTTTCCCCCCAAGAAGGTGGAAGATTGTGTTGTATCCAATCCGACAAAGGAACAAATTATTAAAGGTGTTTTACCGTTGTGGAATACCGTTGAAACACACAAACAAACTATAAACGCACCCATTTACTTAACCATTATCTTATCCCAAAAGACTGAATCCCCAGCCCTAAGGGTCCCCCACCTCCGACTCGACAGAGTTTGTGGGAGGATGTAAATCACGGTGACTCAATGGGTTAGTAGGCAGGGCCAAATGTCCGTGCGCACAAGGAATCTGCCCACTTTGAACATAATTCCCACACTGCCGCCGCCGAGGTTCAAACCTTGGTCTCTTATTCAAAATACTGCCCACTAAACCATTGAGCTACGCCCATGCGGGAACTTAACCATTATCTGTTATTACAACAAATTAGCAACAGCAAAATAATCTCTTGTACAAGTTTTAATCATTGCTTGCCTAGCTGCTGGACAACTTTGAAAGTTAACCACTAAAAGTATTCTTAACCATAATTGATAGTCCCATGGTCGTTTCAGCTTCCTCTTCAAAGATTCATTATTGGATGCCATCTTCTCAAATACATTTTATAAGCATTAATAATTATTGTCACATTCACTGAAATTCGTAAATGACTTGCAAATCAAGAAATCAAGAAATCAAGAAGTTTCACCAAGAAAAGATAGTGTACGAATTAATACGTACATTTTAAATAATGATAATGAAGGTTACTAAAAGTGTTTTATTCGAATGAAATAAAATTTTCGTTTAACTATAATATTGTAAGGAGTTTATTACAGAGGGATAGAAATTACAATTTGGGACAAGAAGTTTGAATGGTTGAATTACATATTTGGTCATCTTTATTAATGGTTGAATGATAAAATTTTAAATGAACAACTAATTATATATGGCATGCAATCAAACAAAAGTCAAAAGGTAGTGTGACAAAATTTTTAAAAATATTAAATGTGACAATATTACAATAATCGAATACTGCCCAAGTTTGATTTTAATTTAATTGGTAATTTCAACTAGCAATTATTTTAATTAAGGAGGAAGTTATTCATAAAGACAAGGATGTAAAAAATCTAAAGCAAAATAACTTGCAAATCTTTACATTTCCCCTCAAGAAAACACGTAATCTTATAAATTCCAGATAAAAGAACGGGGAGATAAAAGAACGGGGCAGGTAGGTTTTGCAAGTTATTCTAGAGATTCCAGGGATCACAGACGGATTGCAGCCGATAGTGTAGTGTAGCTCAGCCATGCTTTATTTAATGCACGTTTTTTTTTCTGTATAAAAAATAAAAAGTAATAAAATGATTTTTTTTTCTATCTACTAAATATATAATATCTATATCTAATATATACTTATACTAATACTCCTGAATTCTATCGTTATAAACTTTAATAACGGAATATTCTGTTAACTATTTATTATTCTTAATTAACTCATTGATTTTCATAAGGAAAGTATAAGGTTCGAACCCATCCCAATAAGAGTTATCGTAGTTGTTAAACATATACGATGAATATGTTATTAGAGTGTATCAAAAAAAAAAAAAAACATACGATATAAAATTTAACATGAACTTTGGTCAATTAATTAGCTAACATATACATATATAGCATTCAAAGTTGAGCATCAAATATTACAAATAATGAACCTTGAAAATCATTTTATTGCATTTTTTAAAACAAATCTAGGTTTTTTTTCCTCATTTTTTTTTTCGTTTTATTAATCTTCTTTTGATTGTTTAGAACAAGACTAAATATTTTATTTATAATTTTGCATTAAGGTCTATCATTTACGGTTTAGATTTAAAATTTAGCTTTTGCGTTAATTTTATAAAATGGCCAAGTCTACACATTTAGTTGTTAAAGATTGCATATTTAAATCTGATAAGATCTATCGAATTTTTACAGATATAAGGTTGGGATTGATTTTTATTTCTCTCCTATGGCACTAATCCAAAGAGCAACGCACTCGCAAATGACATTAACTGTCTCTAGGGCTTAAGATTGGACGCTAGGTCCGACTCACTCCTAAAGACCTTGGTTGGTTCTGAAGATGATAGCGTCTACTTAGGTGGCTCTAGTGCCAGTCGGACCTCTCATGTTCCCCGGATGGGGAACTGACACGCGCGTGCGAAGAACGTTCGTTTTGTGACTCGGTCATTTCGACGTATCTCTGGTTTGATCGCATAAGGGGAAATGGTAAAACAAGTAGAAACTAGGAACGCGTGCTTTTCGTAGCGTTCCCTACAAACGATACCAATGATGATTTTGTCAAACCTGGTCCACCATATATAAACTGAGTTTGGAAGTACAGAATGAGAGTACTATACAAAAATACAATAAGCTACTTAAATTAGCTTTACACTTATTAGGGAAATGGTCATATATACATCTAAACTTTACACCAAAAGTCGATTAGGCACCTAAAGATTTAAAAAGTACAATTAAACCCTCAAACATGTTAAATTGAAAAAATGAAGCTCAATAGGTAAATTACCTGTTATTACAAATCATTTCAGCTCAATAGGTAAATAACCTGTTATTACAAATCATTTCAGCTCATGCAAAAATCCGATGAAATTGAGGCGAATCAGTCAATTCATTAATAATTAAAATAAAATGAAAATAATATTCAATAGTTAATAGCTAGCATTTTCCCGGATATAAGCGAATGAATTGAAAGCTTATGGTTTCACATGATCCCACTTCTCCACATGCCTATTTGCTTTCCGTGCCTGCATTTCAACACTCACATTTATTGTTGGTATCAAAATATTACAATCACATTCAATTCCTACCTTCTAAAACCCAAAAAAAAAAAACAAAAATGAAACTCAGCTGCATTTAAAAAATTTCTTACCTCATTATCCCAGTCAGTTCGAATGGTAATTATAGCCAAAACCAGTGTTTGAACTGCAGTCCCGCCAATCATTCCACTCCATACTCCCTGCAAAACCAAACCACAACGTGAGACTAGATGTTCAAACCTTAGCTTCTACAAATACATAAAATTGAAAAATATAACAATAAGCAACATACCATGACTCCTTTATTGAAAACCCATCCCAATATAAGTCCAAAAGGAACTCCAAGCAGATAGTAACATCCTAGGTTTATGTACGCCACATAGCTTGCCATCCCGAACCAACCGCAACTCCTACAAATTAAATCCCATGTTTAATACAATGAATAAGTAGTTAACACCACCCCTCAAAATGTGAAAAAGATTACCTGAAAGAATTGGTTGGACACTATTGAGGAGAATGGTGAAAGCTAAGAGAAGAGAGAGTTTATGAACTTCATCCAAGATAGGCTGGCTGGAGGTGAAGATGAGGGCAAGTTGATTGTGGAAAAAAATGATTAACACCCAGAACACTAAGCCAATCCCTATGGATTCCATCACTGATACTATGGATGAAAACCTCGCTGCCTTTCCATTTCCTGCTCCTAGCTCATTTGCAACCTTACTCTTTACCATATACCCAATATAATATAATTAATATTTCCAATACTAATAATCAACTATGATAAAAGTAAGATGAAACATATATATGGACATGCTTATTATGTCAACTGTATAAAGTAGCAAAACATTTTTAAATAATAGCACTAACATTTTAATAAAGACTGAAATAATAATATATCATGACTATCGGCGTTATCCTCAAAGTAGGATAGTGATATATACAATTATATAGTAGTAATTGATCAATTAGTGTATCGCTAAAAAGATCTATTCGGCTGTTTTTTATTTGGCCTTAAATATTACACGTGAATCAGACATGCAATTTAATAGTTGGAAGAGCAAAAAAGTCTTCTCAGTAGGTTAATTAGCATTTAATTTGCAAACTCTTAATTGGCTCTTTTTTTTATGCAAATAAAATTGAAATGAAAAGCAAGAACAATATAATAATTAAGAATAAGTGAAATGAACATTACCCAGTTCCAGCAAAGAAGGCAAGAGGAATCATAAGCTCCATGGAATTGATATTCATACTGCCAAAAACAATAAAGGACGGAAAAGACATATATAGTTTAATCCATGAATATTGAAGAAAAATATGAAATAATAAAGTTTACTTACCAAATGGACAATGCATCCAGGGCAATTTTCGCATTATAGAGATTTCCAGTCATCAGAACTAATATCCTGTAATACCAGTTCTCCAAGCTGCTCCATTTGAACAAAGAAGAAGCACCAAAATTAATATAGGTCTGATCCTAGTACGTGTTAGATGGTACTGTCAATTCAATTCTTTAATTTGGAGAAAGCTACTACCCGAGAGTGTATATGCACTTAATAAATCTTGCTTTATGACCCACAAGGAGGTAAACCAGTCTAGCTTAGATTAGCCATAACTGATAGACTCAAACTATGAAAATTAAGATTTGAACGGACTCATGATTTTATAATTACAAATTTGTATTCTGAATCATCTTGTCTAAACTTCTCATAACAATACTTAAAATCATTCAAAGAAAATATAATTGTGCCATGTGCAAAAGATCAGATATAGATTGTTGACTTTATTAGTAAAAAAAAAAAAAAAAAAACATTACCATAGCATGATTCCGGAAGATATGGAGAGCTTGAAGAAAGGCCAAAGATCAGAAAAGGCTTCCATGGAGAAACCAGTCCAAGTAAGAGGACACCCGCCGGAGACGGTGTACACAAACAGCCCCACCACAATAAGCCACCAAGAAAAGGACAGCGCAAGGGCGGTGGCGATGATCCCAAGCTTCAACTGGTACACAATTAACCAGTTGATTAAAATATGCACAATTAAGGCCCCAAAACTTATCCAGGCTACCACCAAGTTCTTCAGCTGGCTCTGCAAGCACCTCTGCATCGGAAACCATGACGCGAAGGAGAACTGAAGCGGAAGGAACGCTAGCGCCACCGCCCCCGACAGCTCCGCCACGTCCTCCGGCTGCCCTAGTAGCTTCAACACGCCGTCGCGTAGACATACAACGGAATCATCGCTATACCGACCAGCCATAGAACTACCCAACAACGTTGTAGATATATACCCAACATGTGATACCTTTTTGCGCCGTATGCTTGCCCACATAGCGTCTCTAACGCACTCGCCATCCCAAGCTTAAAACCACACACATAATAACTGTTAGATCAAACAGTTACCATTTTCCGGCCAACAATTTTTCCGGCCACCGAGTGTTAGACTTCTTCTTTACCAGATTCCGTCCAACAAAAACATTAAAGAAGTAACCTTAATCATGATTATTAGAAAGAATATAAGTTTGGGATTACCATGAGGCCGAAGTTGAAGCCGAGGATGAGGTTGGTGGTGATAGAAATAGCAGCGAGTTCAACATCGCCAATATGGCCGGCGAAAGCTTGGGTGATAACCATCATGGAATAAGAAGAGACTCGGGTGAAGATGGCGGGTCCTACTATGTGCCATAGCTTCTTCGTTTCTACCCAAATTCTTCGTGAAAGATTTGTGTCGTCGGTCGCGTGATGGGGTTTCGGATGATGTCGGTCGACCCTCCGATGACGACGAGGTTAATAAAGGAACCTTATTCTCCGGCGATATGACATTGCTGGACATTTCTACGTACCTCGATCAGATACTATTTAGAACTTGGAACATGCGTGAATATAGTAAAGACTTGGATCTCAATATATATATAATAACCTGTACATAATTCGTAAAATTAAATATTATAATTCTTAGAATAATATTGATTTTAAGTTCTTATAAGTTATAACATGTTGACAATTCAATGCCAGCTTGCTTAATTAAAAAAAATAGTTTATAGGTATATTTACAAATTACAAACAACAATTAAAATAAAATTGAACAAGTGAATTTTTAATTTGAATTGTTGCTGCTTTCTCACGGGGCCTAATTAAAACATTAATTAATCATTGTATTGATTATGTAGAAATTATTGTTTGAAGTACAATGATGGTGTTAAGGATGAAGTACAATGCTTCACAAAATTGTTCGAAGATGAACTTTGCTGATCAGAGTGTACACAAATTAATGAATATTTAGTTAGTTGTACGTAATTTTAATAAGGGGATTAGGGCAGGTATAACAGTCCACTGACCCAATTCTTCACTGGCTGAGCTCAGCTGTAACTGGACCGAAAATGGTTCGGGTAGATGAGATTGATGTTGTCATATTTAATGTGAATCCGGTCAACGTACATTTATTATATCGTGTACTATGATCTATTTTATATTGTGTACTCCTTATTTAAAAGTTATGTATTTACAATTAGTATGTGTTTTTAGTTAATAAATTATGTTCATGTAAATAAAATGAAGGCCCATTATTTGTTAACTACATACACATAATATATTAATAGCATAATATAGACATGCACTCATGCAGTTAACATATTATGTGTCTTCATTTTATCGGATTATACATATATAATCGGTTAACTACAGATACCATCATCTGAATTTCATTTTGAATTAATCTTTATAATGCAATTAGACACTTGTTCACCGTATAATTTGTCCAATTTCAGGGCGTACGGGAATAATGTCGGTTGATATAAAGTTGTCTTTACATTGTTGATGATTGAAGCAATGCCGTTTTACATATAATGTCTTTGTCCTTTTCAAAAAAAAAAATAATAATAATGTCTTTGGAAGGAATCCGCAACAGCAGAATAATGAAAGTGGTCACTTTGAGAGGTTAGTCCCATTGACCGGTGAGACTTGATCCCTGGTCATTCTTCCAAACTTTTACTTCTATGACCAGTTGAACTACCTGCGGACAATATTCATACTTTGGACAATATCCACTTGTTCGCATGTCGCCTCAGTGAACAGCAACATGTCGTCTGCAAAACAGAGGTGAAATAAAACAGGCCCAGCTGGGGCCAGTTTAATGCCTTTCCATGCCCTTTCCTCTACCTTTGGACGCAATTAGTTGGCTGAGCCTCTCCATGCATAGGACAAAAATGGCTGGGGACATGGCGTCGCCCTGGCGGATACCTCTCCCGGGGCTGAACTGCTCCAGTCTTTCTCTGTTCCAAATGATTGCCAACCTGGAGGAAGAAATACACGTCATATTAATGTTAATCCAAAAATCCTCAAAGCCTACCTGAGCCAGAGTATCCCTGATGAAGTCCCACGACAACCTGTAGTAGGCTTTCGCCATATTAATGTTGATCCAAATAGTAGCACCCAAGGTTTATGTATGCTACATATGCTTGCCTTCCAGATCCAACAGCCACCCCTGCAATGTTTTTTAACGTCAACATTTTCGAACACGCCTCCGATCCTACGAGTCAAATGAAACTATATATATATATCCTCAAAGTCATATTAATGTTGATCGCCATATATCTTGATTTACCCCGATATTCTCTCATGGTGTGCATTTACAAAAATCTTTCTTTCAATTTATTTTAAGCTTTTTTCTCAATTTTTTGGAATCTACCGTACGTTTTATTACACTATATTTTAATTATTTCTTTATTTATTATCATTCTAAAAATTATAATTATAAAATTATCTAATGTTATTGATAATTATAAATTTAATAATAATATTAGTGTTAAATATGAAATTTATTTAATTAATAATTATAAATCTTAATAATATTCATTAAATTTAAAAATTAATTAAAAACTTGCAATATAAATTTAAAGATTACTAAGATGTTAAATTAAATAAATAAATAAGAACTGGATTGATAGCTATCACTTGCGGAGTGACAACAAACAAATTCAAAATTGAAGTTGGCGCTAACCTCTCCTAATGTATAAAAGGAGTCTCCAAGCTTAGAAGAAGGGTGAAAATCAATTGTAAAAGCTCTCTTGTTATCAAAGTGTTCTAGTTACTATGGAAAAGCTCGGATGTTGTTGAATCAAGTTGAAAAGAAATAGTTTGATATTCTTAAGTCCAACACTCAACTACAACCATATTCTAGTCAAATTAAAGAAAGTTGGGAAATCATCATAACAAGGCGACTTAGTGTGTGACCCTTGATTTTTTTGATAAGGCATTGAATGATAGGACAATCCATGATTATTCTTAATATCGATCTCAAGGATTGTCAACTTGTAAATGCTTAAGGATTCATGCCACTTTGCTATTGGTGCACAAAATACTCCGTGAAAATCTCTTTGGAGTTAATAGAAGAGTTGGCTTGAAAAGTTCTCCAAATCACTATATAAAAAAAACTTTGTGTCACTTTGCATTTATTTTCCTTACTCTTATTGTGCAACTAATCCCATACTTACACATACAAACACTTCAAAATAATCATCAAATTTATGCTACATATTTTATTAGGCTTTCACTGCAAGGAAACTCTATTTCCTAGCTTAGATTTATAAATTTATTGTAATTAGTTAATTTTTTGATTAAAAAAAAATCCAATTCCAACACACATGGAATGACGAAAAGTTCAAAATATAATTAATTAATATCAATATTTAACTATTAATACCAACATTTAATTTTCACCAAACCATACCGCTTTATAATAGTTAATTAAGATAAGATAAAAATTCTAAATTCTACGAGGCACCGTGACCCACGCTTTCCCACTTCTTAATGTGCTTATTCGCCTTCTGAACCTGCATTTCAACATATAAACAAAACAATATAATACCAAATAAGCAAAACGGCCAAAAATTAAAAAAAAAAAAAAAACCATTGAAAGCATATCCAAAATCAAGGTTTTAATTACCTCTTTTTCCCAATCACATCTTATGGTGATTATACACAATATTATAGTTTGCACTGCGGTTCCACCACAGATCATTCCAGCCCATATACCCTACAGTATTCATCCGCACGTATTGAGTATAAAATAATAAATTTACAGTTTCACTATCGGTTTAATAGTTGCTAATAGTTTATGTAGGTACCTTAACACCTTGGTGGAAAACCCATTCCATCATAATGCCAAGAGGGAGTCCAACCAAATAGTAGCACCCAAGGTTTATGTATGCTACATATGCTTGCCTTCCAGATCCAACAGCCACCCCTGCAATGTTTTTTAACGTCAACATTTTCGAACACGCCTCCGATCCTACGAGTCAAATGAAACTATATATATACCTGATAGGATTGGTTGAATGCTGTTGAGAAGAACGGTGAATGCTAAGAGGAGTGAGAGGTCGTGAACAGCTTGGAGAATGGTTTGACTAGAGGAGAAAATTAGGGCAAGCTGATTGTCGAAGGTTAGGATTAGCAACGAGATGAAGAGACCAATTATCATGGATTGTAACACTGACACAATTGCGGCGAACTTTGCTCTTGTTACATTCTCGAGTCTCTCGTTGACTGTCCTTTCTTTCTCTCGAGTCTTTATTAACTCTCATACTTTGAAGTCTCAGTTGACTCTCTTTCTTCAGTCTCCGTTGACTCTCTTTCTTTCTCTTGTACTCGTAGACGGTTTAGGGTTTCACAAATGTGTGAATTACCCCATCGGGGAACGGTATAATTCCGACCCAATATCGCCTACCCGTTTACAGGAACCAATCTCGTAGTTCAAACTCTGAGGAATCAGGTATCGAACTATTAGTGTGCACACCCCCTAACCAGGATTCCCTTGCCCGGCGGGAAGTTTCCAACCTCGTAACGTGGGAATACGCGCGTTACATATACTGAGACCGCAATGTCCTTAATTATCTCCCGAGAGGAACATTGTAACAACCCGCGGTTACGGCCTTTAATCCCGAATTAATTATTAAATTAATCCCGTTAATAATAATTAAAAGAATTTTAATTTGGTTAGGATTCTCTTTAATTAATATTGGTCCCACACATGGACCATGGGCCCTTATCCTAAAAAACCCTTAGTCCTATAAGGAATAGAAATTGTAAACCCATACCATTCAGACCCTAATTAGGACTCTTAGAGATATATAAATAGGGATATAGGAGGCACCTAGAAGTCACACCACAATAGAATATCACCACATAAGAATTCCCAAGGGATCCCCCACCACCAAGCCTAGGAGAGATCAATCGGATGGAAATCTTAGGGAAAGAACCTTAATAGCAAGGAGGATCTAATTAAGGCTAAGAGGGAACCCATGTCTCAACAAAACCTATTTTCTTCGCTATAATCTCCTTCCTTGGCCTCCCTCTATAGATTCTTGTGTCCTTCTGAATTCCTCCTACGTGATTAATTGTGATATGTTCTTTTGTGATTGATAAGATGATTATGGTGCCATTCTTGATAATCTTGATTGTGACACCCCAAAAATCCACATTAATCCATGTGAAGGATTGCTTCTGAGAAAGGTTGCGTCAAGTTGTTGAGTTTGTCTGATACTAATTTGGCTAGTAAAGTGGTCATTCTTGGATTAGTAGGATACCACAGACTTAGAAAACATTACAGATGTGTGATATTAATTGATTGTAAAGCACACCTCATGATAGTAACGTAAATGGAGGAGTGAAGATAGCAGGAAGTTAACAACTAAATACACAGTCTAAAGGAGCAAATAGAATAAATAATAACTAAAGACAATACTAGCCACATATTGGCTTACACGCCCAACAAGATGTGAAGATCCGTCGAGACATCCAATCCTTAGGACCGAAGCTGAAGAAGAGGCGACGACCAGTGATTACTACGAAGATCGGCTAGTAGAGCTGAAGACGGAACACGTGCCGCACAACTAAGCGTACCATTTGCAACAATCTCGGACAAAATAGTAATCAAGCGAGATGCTTCACTGCGGGACATGAACACGGGATTCTTGCAAACGTACGTGGCGCTCAAGTTGTTCCACAAAACGGACCGGAGGCTCAACCAGCCCCAATTTCAATTCGTGCAACAGATTATTTGACCCAGAGGGACTCAGCGTGCTGCAGTTTGACCCAGGGCCGATACTACGCCTCCGTCGGCGAATACGAACAGCACTAATCTGCCGTAGACTTCCAAGAGATTAGATATGCTTAGTACACCAGGATATGGCAGTATGGAACGACCCCTCAGTTGGACGGTCCACCCCAATCGTGAATCAGTGTTAACCGAAACGAAAGGCGGGCTACCTGCAAATATGCACAAACCATACACGCGGTTCTTTTAGATACCGCAGGACGCGTTTGGCGGCTTGCCAGTGTAAACTCCGAGGGTGGCATGCATGAAGCTACGAAGAGCCTGTTGCCAGCATAACGCCACCAATCCGGTACGTGTAACTCACCAAGTACTGCATAAGACCAAGGGCAAGCGACGAAACTGAAGTGGACATAAGCCTCACAAACATCGATGGTCGCAAGCGGTAACCAACTTCTTTGCAGCAGCCGCGGTGTTGAAACATCCTTTCAACCATCATCTTGACTGCGTCAAGATTGCAGTAATATACTGACTTTGAGCAGAAAATTCCACACCAATAAGAATGACTCCCACGCCAGGTAATGATGTTAATTGTACAAGATCTTAAGGGCACAATTGTGCTGAAGGGCCCCACAAACCAATCAAGCAGGTGAAGTTATTACCTGTTCCAACAAAATTCAATCCGAAATAACTACTAAAAGTACGACAATTACACCTTTGCGGAATAAACAAAAGTGAAGCATCAGACTTGTGACTTAAATACCAGACCGGCCTGCAGGAACAAAGAGAGTTCCTGGTACCAGCTCGCGGGGACCTGTTTAAAGGCCATAAGAGTTTCGTATAATTTGCAGTATGGGATGGATACCAACGGATCAACGTAACGGTGCGGTTGGTCCATGTAGATTCCTCATGTAAAGTCCCGTGCAAAACGCGTATGTTGATGTCCATTGCGCAAACGCCAGTTGTTACTCAACGCAATAGTCAGAACACTGATGGTGGCCGGTTTTACGGCTATCTGTCGTCAAGTACTCGGCAGTAGTCCGTAAGAAGCCTTTGGCCACAAGGGTGCCTTGTACCGATCACTGAGCCATCAGGTTTACGCTTTACACAGTAAACCCATTTACAACCAATGGGGAACCCCAACACCCGAGGAACCAGGCCCAACGTTTTGTGTACGTTGGAGATGCATCAAACTCTTCGTCCATAGCTTTCCTCCACCGAGCATTCCTTCAAGGCTGAGCGACGGTAGATGGTTCTAAAAGTGGGAGGTAAGGGAATGCACTGTGGTGTGGTTATAACATATGTCAGAAACTGGGTTAGGACGACGTGGTCTAGTGGAGCAGACGTCAGCCATCCTGTGATCAGTAGGCATCGGCGATCGACTGCTCGGGCTGATGGGTGGTTGATCGGTTGTAGTAACGTGGGTGACCGAATCGACGGCTGTTTTGTCTTTCTGAGATAGTGGGATGACGGTGTTGGAATGGTGTTGGAACGGTGTTGGAACTGGAGTCGTTGGAGTTGGAACTAGTGTTTGGAAGGGAGTTGGAACTAGAGTCAGAACTGAGTTAGAACTGTTTGAGAACACCCACGGGCTGTACCTGTGTAGACAAAGTAGAACCGACTTGCACAAGATACGTCGTGAATTCGGAAATCATAGAGAATAAGAAGGTAAGGCTATAGATGCACTTTTGACAAATCGTTATAAGGAAAACACATATGGCACAAATCTAACATCGTCTAGATAACATAAAGCGATTCGAACTAATATCTAGACATTTAAACCGGATTGGGGTGTTGAATAGCCAAAGGAAAATACATGGACGGGACCATCGGTTTGCAGTTTCTTGGTGTTATAAGGACGCACACCAGGGAAAGCAATAGCAACCAAAAGGGTTGTAACTTATCATAGTTGGGTTTTTTGTTTGAAACAAAACTTGATAAGGAGATTGATTACCTAAGTACACGGAGTTGGAAGTCGATTGATGAGATAAACGACAGCATTGAAACGCGTGAGACAAGAGAAGCAAGGCAAAGAAGAAGCTATGAAGGAGTGCTTCCATTTTCAACGACCCCAATGCATGTGTATCGTTCAGCAATTGCATTTATGCTCGGTGTATGGTGGAGAGGTCAAAAATGCGGAAATGCGATGAGCCTTGAACATCGATTTAATTTAATAAACCCCCCCCCCCTCATTGTCAGCAATAAACTGCACAATGACAGACCAAAAAAATCTCACTAACTTTTAACTGGGAAAATCAAGAATCATCAGATTTATTTTATAGCTATAACCAGACATACCTAGAGAAGTGATAACAATATAACCTATAAGTTTCAAGATCATATAAATTTCCGTCGGAACCCATACATTTTTTCAGTGTAGAAGCAGTTGTAGAGGCCTAGTGCTACCAGTGTGCTTTGGAAAAAAGGTAATTTATGATTTTATATACATTGCATGATTGGCGGAAACTTATTTAGTGCTGACATAGATATGGGAACGTTGCAATGTTGCACACATGATTGCAACACCTTATTAGCACGATGGCCTAGACATATGGTGCCACTGGGAGCGAGACAGCCGTATGGAATTGGATTGTGGTGACGAGGAGAGGTGCATAAGTAGACACCATTAAGTGTTCTCCCCGTAGTAACGAATCCCCGTTCGAGATCCTTCACAAAAATGGGAATAAGAATTCAACCGCACTTGATTATTTTTGCACAATGCGTATGGATATTAAATTATTTGCAATGTGGACCGTAGGACATTTTGGAGGAGCAGAGGAGTGGATAGATGATGACTAATGTGAGAGATGTTTAAAGAATTACGTCGCCCAGTCGTATTCCATCAGGCCCATTATAACTTCGGTGAAGTGTGCGAGGAGAATATCCGGTGTGGCATGGTGAGGAAGCCCGCTATCAAACATCAGGGGTAGTCCGCTCCAAGTAGATTAGCTGGCAGGGACTGAGACTGAGGAATGTAGAAGCCATGCCGGGAACACTTATGGGCCTTTAAGAACCGGGCCAACTTACGGAAAACACGAGTTTCATGGGCAACAGGTGCAGAATTGACACAAACACCAGGTCGAGTGTTGCTGTTGTGCGACCAATTCGGTCTATTATTGCCATACGTGTTGTTGGTGTTGTTGCGGGACTCGATCGCAGTGGAGTGCTGACTATTGCGAGAAGCCGAAGGACCACGCTGGGAGGCATTGGCAGTAGCCATAAGAATTGGGGCATCATCAACTTTAGCCAACTGACGCTCATGATATGTGAGCACATCGGCTAATTCTCCCAAAGAAATGGGTTTGTCACGGACACAAACGGCAGACACGATGGAGACGTACTCGTCCCCTAGTTGTGTTAAAATGTACACAACATGTCTTCATCAGAAATAGGGGCATTGCCAAAGGGCGAGGTCGTCAGCTATTGAGCGCATGTCATTAAAAAAGGCAGTGACTGATCGATTACCCTTCGGATTTGTGGTAAGCTTGGCTTTGAGGGAAATGATCCGTCCTCGGGAGGCGCTAGCATAGTTAGCAACGCCGTTGTCAGGCATCACACGCAGTGGGTGCGGAAGCTATAAGAGGTTGTATGGTGTCTGAACAACTCCCAAGCAAAGCACTGGTAATTATCTGATCTTGGCGATACCAAGTAAATGTGCTGGATTCGAGTTGTTTGCTCAGTATCATTGAATTTGCTGGTTCTTTGATAGACCATTCGATGTATCCCAAGTTCCCAGGAGTTAAAGCCAACCCAAAGGTGGACTGACTTGGCGTCTCAGACAGGAAATTGAGGGGGGTGAGTTTGAAGGACAATTAGATGGGGTGTGCATTTGAGGGGAAGCAATGTCAATGGTGGTAGTAGCCATGTAATAGCGAGACTGCAAAAGAGGAGAGAAAAAAAAAACTCCTTAGGGAAATATGGCTCTTGATCACCATGTGAGAGAGATTAACTGTGTGTTATTATTAAAGCACACCTATATATAAACATGGGAGAAGTGAGATAGCAGGGAAGTTTGAGCAACTAAATAAACTAGTCTAAAGGAGCATAAATAGAATAAATAAATAACTAAAAGAATAATACTAGCCACATATTGGCTTAACAATCCTGGCGAGATTTCGGCAGAGCTTCGTTATGCAGATTTCCAGACTCAATTCTTTGAAATGAAACTACTATTTATAGTGGTGGGGTGTGGGGAGGGAAAATCTCCAACTAACTCTTAATTCATAATTTAATTTAATTATTTTAATTAAATTAAGGAACGTATCGGGACACCATTACGTCTAGGTTCATCATTTCATTAAATTTCCCAATATTATCAAATATTCAAATTTCTCAAAATTATATAATCACATATAATTTTGATGGGTCAAGACCAAGTCAAACCCGCTAATTAGGCAATCCAATTGATTCAACAACCTGGTCCAACTGATTAAATATTTCATCATCTTGGGTTAAACAATCCAACATCCAATTACATTTAATTAAGTAATTAAACCAATTAAATATTCAATGGGCATTTAATTAACCCGATTAAATAAATATTAGTCCAATTAACTTAATTAAAGTAATTAATTTAAGAATCAAATATCCACCACGGTCCAACAATATTATTTAAATTTTCAATGCTTACAAATTGTCCCTTCGAGACTGCCGTGCCTCAAATGCAAAGGGAAGTAGTCTCGAAATTAACCGTAATAGTCCAAGAGCCCCATATTGGCAGCAGCCAATATACAGAGCCCGTGGTGTATCAAACACCACGTTAAAGCCTATTTCACAAAAAATGCCAACTCTAATTTTTATAATATTAATCAAAATCAATCCCCTCTCAGAATTAAAATTTTGGACACAAAGCTTTATGTGCTTCTCCCATGTACGGATTTGCCAACTAAATCACAACTTTGACTCAAATTTACACCAGGATTTCACATGCATGATCCTTTATCTCTTCTCCCACTTGTTCAAAATCAAACCACATAATTCCTCCGCAAAATTAGAATTTGATGAGATTTGAGCAACACATAGGAATAAAACCACCGAGCCAACCAAATGCTTAAACCTCTGCGACCTTCAACAGTATAAAAACCCCAAAATTTTAAAGTTTACCAACCGGGGCTGCATTAATCTTCATCCAATCTTGAAATCTCGCGGCAGAGTTTAGGTAATCTTTAACTTTTTACCAGTAAACTATCTTACTTGCTTCTTGATTTTTCTTGATAAGGAGGGGAAAGAAGGGAATGAATTCCTGATGCGTAGAAAACACAAGAAATTGATTTCTGAGTTATCTGCACATTAGCTTGAACTAGACCGTCTCACCTAAACATTGGGTATCAGCTCCTAGGAGATCATTTTCTGTTGTTTCCAACCATTGCTTGGGTCTTCTCGCACGTAATTGCAAAACATGGGCCGGGGCTACTGGAAATCAAATCTTTTTCATGAAAGGGGAAGCTCTCGTGCTTTTAGGATGACCTACATCTCCTGCCTTCACCACAAAAAGGTGTAAAGCCTCTTTCACCTCTAGAATATTAACTGATCGAGAAAGAATGAGCGTTGGATTTCGAATAGGGAAATCCTAAAGTGGATACTCAATCAGGGGGGGAAAGTGCCCTTTCAAGATAGGCCCGACATTAATTTTTGGAATTCGGATTATCGTTTCGACATTCAGATTACCGTAGTAATACGTATACCAATTTTGTATACAAATTTGTTGTTTTATAAGTTAAATTTATGAGTAGAGATGTCAATAATGTCATTGAATTTTAGTATAATTATAGAGTAGCAATAATACAAAAATGAATGATTAGTAAAATGAAACATGTACCTGTAATCATAATCATCGAACGGTAAACCACTATTATTATATACCGTCTAAAGTGTAAAGTTCACCAATACACATGGTCATATAATGAAATATTTAACCACATCAGGATACAATATGTTCAACATGACCAAGACGCAGATCACCAAATAGGGTACAAGTTTCCTCTAAACGAATAAAACGACTCGTCCTACGTTGTATTAATATTAAAATGTGTTGTTATTTCTCCCACGTTCTATGAAAAAGTTAAGATTGTCAAATATAGGTCTACTTTCGGATCACAAACTATTTGAAACGGAGCGTCAACGAACTCTTCGGTATCTCTGAGGAATCAGGACAATCGAGTTTTCTATAGTGACAAACAAAATAAAAGAATTATAACATAGTAGTTAAGAAATAAATTAGAATGTATCATCATAGATTATTTCTACCGCTCCAGGTTGGAGAAATCCGTATTACAAAGAACGTGTCGTTCTACCCTGATTGAATATGATCGGGGACAATGCAATATTTGGCCTTTACACGATTCGGTCTAAGGTACAAAAAAAAAAAGAGATATATTTTTGCTGACATGTAACAAAAAATTGGATTTCATTCATGTTAATTAATATTACCTGTCGATAGTTCTAAAGGAATGTGGTCGCATTGGTTAAAAAAAGGGTACATCTTCAACATTCCTTCAAAAGTATAACAAAAGGTTTCAAAAGTGAAGAAACCAATATGTCTAAATAGCACCCTGTCCCCTATTCGTAACGAATTTGCAGTAATGAAATCAGAAATTCCCGTAGTGAAGTGCATTTTTCAACAGACTTCGATCCGAACGACGAACCATATTTCAAGATCGCAGTCGTTGTGAAGTGCTGCATTAGATGTCGATACATGCAATTTGGAATTTTCTAAAGTAATTATTAAAAAAAAAACAAACAAACAAAATTAGGGCGCATTTAAAAAAATAATTTGGATAGAATTGAAAAGGAAAAAAGTGCAAAATAAAATTAATTAGATTAATTTACCATGGTGACACGCGACCTAATTGTAATAAAAAACCACACAATAGTAGATCGTCTGCAATATCCGGAAAATGTTTTTGATCATTGCAAGCTACACGAAAGGAAAGAAAAAAATAGTTATAACTACACATTATAAATTTAAATATGAAATGACTTACGTGAGAGAAGTATTAGTGTTCTAATCCATGTTGTAGGACGTCATAGGTAAACGCTCGGCATCTTGAAAATTATGAAATGCAATTTGTTTGGACACGTTTATTCCGAGCATCTTTCATATATTGGACCCATGAAGGAGTGCGAAACATATAATTGATCTTCCGATGTATGCTGTAAATTGCATACAATAATTTCCTCCCATTGATTGTACTTACGAAAATAGACGTTTCATATTGTAACGTTGTTGGTTGACGCATGAAACCTTTGAAAATTCTACAAAAATATCCATTATCGTCGGAGAGAAACTTGAAAATTGGGGCAAGTGTTTGGCAATGGATTACGAGTTTGGAAGAAAATGGTTTGTGCTGGAGAGAGAGCAAATTGAAGAATAAGTCGGTGTGGTGTTCTAAACAATGGACGGAGTGGGATAAATATGACATTATTCGAATAATGCCTTTGCCATAGGCGTGATTTATACAATTATTCGAACAAAGCCTAATCCATAGTCTTGCTTTATTCTGACTCGAATAACGCCTATGCCATAGGCGTTATTCGAATTGCACATTATTCGAATAACGCATATGGCATAGACGTTATCACAGATTCTGTTAATTTTTATTTTTTTTTTCAATTTCGATTGTTATTTATTGCGACTCGTATATAGTCAACCCAAAAAAAAAAAAAAAAAAGAATGCGTTGAAATGGAAATGGTGAACACTTGTAAACAAAAATATGTTAACATAGAAAGTAGAAACCATTTACATTTTCATTAAGGGGCGTACAAGGAGTGTAAATTTTAAATGGCACTACGACCGTGAAATAAACCTTGGGCATTGGTTTGAAGAATGTGTCCTAGCGCGACAATACTGACATTGTGGCGTGGATCTTGAATGTCCATGGTCTATTTCCATTGGGTGCCGACAGTGTTTTCTTTGACCGGGACGCGACTCTCGCCTAGCAGATACTGGTGGAAGTATTGTAACATCACTACTCCTATCAATTTCATAGGTAGGGTGGATTAAAATTACCTGCATAACTCATTATGTAGTGTTTGTAATGAGTAAACATTTGGCACGAATGAGTCGTAGGCATCCCTTTGGAAATTGACAGGAAGCAATGATATGTGCACAATGGTAGGGTGTTTGCAGTTCCAATGGCCACATTCGCAGGAGGGTTTTTGCCAAGCAGACTCTAAAAAAATCGCGGTTGTCCGTGTGTTGCGTGTTGCCTTTCTAGAGCGACCCCGTACAAACCCATGAGTCATTATAACTTTCTATGGTGCTTGTACGCGATGGACTCTAGTTTCGTCAACTGCTTTTAATTTTGTTCGGCCAACGCAACCCTTTCTCCTGCATTCGCTGACCTGTTGTTCGCCTGTCGCAAACATTACCCTTATCTTGTAAAAGGTCAGCCCTTGCTAGTGCAGTCACTGGCAGCATACGACAACCCTTCAACGAATTGTTGAACGATTCTGATCCATTTGTGTCATTACCCCATACCCGATGCCCACCATCGTGCGACAATGTCCACTTTTCCACGTCGATTGCGTCTAGGTAATTGTATGCTTTTCTGGCCAAGTCACCCTGATTCTATCCCATCGTGGCCCGAAACTCGCGATTCGTTGGCTGCAGTTCCAGCTTCCCAAATTAAAGATCTTAATTCAGCGTTCCTCACCGACCTCGTCATCACATTACTACGAAACGTGTCTGAGACAAAAGCGGCGTTGTATATGAGGAGGTTTTAAGACACTCAATTCCCGAAACGCCACGTCGATCTCCAGGATGGCGATTCAAAAACATGCACATGGACTCGTGATCGGGAAAGATATGTGATGCCAGTCGTTCCAAAAACCAACTCCAGCTAGTTGCGGTTTCAACGTCCACAATGAATATGCCAGTGGAAAGATTTCATTGTTAGCGTTCGTCCCGACCGCTAATAGGAGGTGGCCCTTGTATTTTCCATAGAGGTGTGTACCATCCACACCAATAACTGGGAAGCAATACCAGAAGCCGTCTATCGCTGCTTAAAAGCCCAAAACGCATACTTGAAATGAACGTACGCGCTTTCGCCACTTGGAGATGGAGGGGATGGTGTGAAATCAAATTCGATTATGGTACCGAGG
>VALG01004774.1:0-24180 GCA_009835305.1 Ipomoea purpurea | reverse complement strand
TTTGTCGGAAAAAGGATGATAACAGTCACCACTGTTCATCGGCTGTAGGTGTTTGGAGAAATTTCAGGCCCCAAAAAAGAGGCTCTGATACCATGTTAAAAGCTAGAAAGGGTTCTTGTATTCATCTAACTTCAAGTTACAAGTCTATATATAGGTCTACAAGAGTAAACAATAATAAATAAAGAAAACTACTCATCTCTCCAAGGCTTTAATTACTAAGGTTAGTGAACTGCCCATTTAATTACTAAGGCTAGTGAGCTGCCCAAGACTTTTAATATTCCAACAATAATAAAATATGATATCTTTCTGTTCTATTGTAGTTGGTTTGCATAAGAAGAAGATAAACAACATTTCCCATGATGCTTTGTACCATAAAGAGGTATGTTCCATCTCGTTAATGAGTGTTTTAAGATAGTTATTACATTGACTACAGTAACAACTTTATATTGCAAGCACATAATGTACATCTTACATTCTAAGGTTACATCATGCAATCTAGACTATATAATATAAGTTAAAGAAACAATTGTATAAACAAATTAATGATTCCAAAAGTTCATCTGTTCGGAGTCCTTTTCCATCTGTTTAGATCTTTTTCTTGTTGCATAATGTACTATTTACATGTCATCTGACTTAAATGATTATATTGACTCTGTATGAAATAAAGTTGTTACAGAAAAGTTACTGTCAACAGAGATAACATACACCTATTACAAAAACATAGATCTATTACCAAGTGGTTATAGCGGGAACAAAAAAATCATCACACTGCCAATAAAACAGTTAGATAATGAAATATGTTAGAATCCAAAACTTTTTGGACCTTGTTTTTATTTATTGTAAGAGATTTTTTTAAAAAGAAATAAAAATTTACCTCCCTCTCATAAATATTCAATAATTGTATTGATAATCATTCTCCTAGTTGTATGGTCCCCAAATCTGTCATAACTAAAACTCAAGCTAGACATGGAGGCAATGCTACGTAAAAGGGTTTGCTAACCACATAAGCTGAATTTAGAATACAGAAATAGTGTAGGTTAGTGAAAATAAATATAACAATAGAATTCATATTAAAGTGTTCTGGAAAGTTTTGGACTTTTGATCAGAGTAACCAATCCATCTTCTTCAATAATCCATGAAATTATATATTGCATCTTTTTTATATATATGATTATATGATAAAATACAAATAAAATATTTTATAGATTATGGCAGCATATAGAATGAACAAAGACTATATATTACAATATATTTTTTATTCTATATTTTGTATTTCTACATTTGTATTTCTATATATCACAATTGTGCGTAGCAAGAAGTAGACAGATGATTGTTCAACAAATAAAAATACATACATCAACATACCTTAACTTTCAAGTAATTTGTGTTCTTCCTCCTCGTGAATGCATGCTTTCCCAACTTCCTCCTAAGCTCTTCTTCCTCAGCTCCACCATTTTCATCCGCTCAACATGTGGACCGGTTTGCTTGACAGAAATGTATTGAGAAGACATTTTTCTTTGTACAGAGGTTTTCTTCGCAATAATCTGTGATTGAATTTTAACTGATTCTACCTCTTTTATAGAGGTTGAATTTATTCAGGACTTTTACAAAACAACGAAAGGTTTTTGAAACAAAAAGACCTTTCAATAAGATGTCTCCAATTAGATTTCAATCACTTCAAATTTGTAATTAAAGTATGCAACACTTCGATTTTCCAGATTTCATAGAAAATTTCAAAGGCATTTAATTAGCCTACTGATAGATGCATAACCAAACTATTTATAAAACAATTAATGATTTCGGCTAAACCGCATTTGTTGTTGTAATTAATGTGAACATCATTTAAGACCAAAAGCAATTAATTAAACTATTTAGTTTAACCATATATTCTATCTCCAAAACGACGAAGTATCAATTGGGCGGGAAACTTTTTGGCAAAAAATTTTTGCTTTATTATAGAGTTAGATAGATTAGATTAGATTAGCATTCAAAAAAAGATTAGATTAGATTAGATTTAGTTTTAACAAGTCTTCAAATATATGAATAACATTGAATCAATTAGGGCAAATTATGCTGTGCATCGGTATGCACCAAGCATGGTGCATACGGATGCAAAAACGACGTCGTTTAATAAAACGCGCGTCTCCCCTTTAAAAAAAAAAATCAGGTTCGAAACTATAATTCCATAATCGATGAACTATATTTCCATAATCGATGAAATATATTTCCATAATCGATGAACTATAATTCCATAATCTAATATATGACTAAAAATTTCAAAATGAATGAACTAAAATTCCAGAATATATAAACTAAAATTTCAGAATCGGTGAATATAATTCCAGAATCGATGAACTATAGTTCCATAATCGATGAACTATAATTCCATCTATAAACTAAATTCCATAATGAATAAACAACATAATGCTGTTGCTAGGAATCGAGCCTGAATTTTTTTTTTTTTTAAGGGGAGACGCGCGTTTTTAATAAAACGACGTCGTTTTTTGCATCTGTATGCACCATGCATGGTGCATACAGATGCACAGCATAACTATTGATCAATTAGTACGACAATTATATTAGGTTAATCTAATTAATAATTAATTTTTAATTATATCTCATTTTCAATAATGAATATTTTCTTAAAGTATATACAGACTATGCTTATCAATATAGATTAAAAGTGTGCGTGTTTGGTGTGTGTGTGCGTGTGTGTGTGTGTGTTGTAGTATATGATATTTATATATATATAATATAATATATATATTACTATATATATATATATTATATATAATATATAATATATATATGTATAAAACTTAATAATATGTATTCAAAATAATTTAAAATATTATTTAACCCTAAACATGAAAAAAATTAAATTTTTAAAAAGATACAATTTGATAAATATCATAAATTAATTATTACAAATATCATTTATGTTTACAATGAGAATAATTAAAAAAAAAATTTTTTTTTTTTATCAAGATGAGGTAAAACCAGAGCTTAAAAAGCCCACTTCCAGGCTACTCTCCCTCGTGGAGCCCTCGAGGGTGCTTAGCTCCGATGCGGTCGTGGTTAATATCCCGGATATCCGTAGGTATCCCAGTCATCACATGCAGGCCAATGGGATAGGATAAAGACATAGACGCAAGTGCATCAGCCACAATGTTTTGTTCCCTGTACACATGCTTGAACTCCACCTGCGCCAGCCCCAAAGTTTCGCGGAGGCAATGCCCAACTATGTTGTTCCAATCCACATTGCGGTTCCTCATGCTTTTCTATGGCGACTGCTGAGTCACTTTCCACGATGAGCTTGTCCACGCCTACACTCTTCGCAAGACGGATGCCCTGCAAGACTGCCCACATTTCAGCCTCCTCCACTTTGCATCGGCCAACGTTGCATGAGAAACCGCCACACCAATTCCCCGCAGGGTCTCTCAAAACTCCCCCCCCCCGCAGCGTCATTTGCCTTCTTGCAGCCATCGACGTTTATCTTCCACCAGCCTGTGGTGGCTTGTCCCAAGCGACGGCATCACGTGGAGGTTGCGCGTTGTGCCTGCTCTATTCTCCCGTCGAAACGCCGCGGTGACCTCCGTATCGTACGCTGCAAGCCATGTTCGGCGTTGGTCTGCGGAAGTTGTCATCTGTCGAAACACTTCGTCATTTCTCCATTTCCAGAGCCACCAAAGCCGGATCACAAAACGTTCAGGCCAGCCCTCGTCAGCCCTCACCAGCATTTCCTCTTAAATTTGTCGTGAACCAGTCCTCCCAGTTTAAGTCCCTTAGCTTCTCCGCAGCGCGACGAGGCAGCGATGTCTCCCACGTCTCTTTTACAACCGGGTAATGGCGAAAGATGTGGTTTAGATCCTCCGGCTTACCTGCACAACGAAAACAATCTCCGTTAGTTGCTATATGTCTTCTAACGCGCTCAGTGTTAGTAAGAATTTTCCCGTGTTTCACGAGCCAAGCGAAGAAGCCAATTTTCCCCGGCGTGCGTAGCTTCCAAATCCGGTTCCAATCGGTATCCGAATTTGGCGCTTCATCTTTAACAATCTGCTCGTAAGCCGACTTGACTGAAAAACGTCCATTTTCAGTCCATCTCCACCCCACTCTGTCAGTCTCGGACTCGTCTGCTAATAGGACACTTGCCAGGTTTTCCAGAGTTTCCCTCGGCAGCACTTGGTCAAGCTTTCCCCAATTCCATCCAAGCTGAGCATCCCAATAATCTGCCACATAAGCATACAAGTCCGGGAGGCCGATGGGGTGCAGGAGCTGGTCATACAGAGGTGTTGGGACTAACCAGCTGTCCATCCAGAACCTCGTAGTTTTCCCATTGCGTACGATTCTAATCAGACCACTTTCCAGTTGTTCCCAAGCAGCAGTCATTCCTCTCCATACATTTGAAACCTTCTTTCTCCCCAAGTTCGCTGTGTTAAGGTGCCCCTGCAAAGTGTATTTGCTTTTTAAGACTCTTGCCCATAAGCAGCTCGGGTCCGTTCTGAATCTCCAGCCCAACTTCATCATGTATGCAGTGTTGAGGTCATGCAAATGTCGAAGACCCAGGCCTCCCAACTCCTTTCCTGACGTCACCGTATTCCAGTTTACGAGGCTCATTTTTTTGTTTCCCTCGCTTGTCGATCCCCATATGAACTTTCTGGTCCGTTTTTCCAGCTCCGTACACACACTTTTGGGGAGGTACATGGTTTGCATGGTGTAAACGGGAATGGCATTTAGAACGGATTTCGCTAGAACGAGCCGTCCTGCCGTGGTTAGGGTCTTCGCCTTCCAACCTTCAAGACGGGCTGAAATTCTCTCCATAATGCCTGAAAAAGTACTACAAGTTACCCTGCCGTGAAGGGAAGGGACCCCGAGGTATCTCCCTAGGTCCGTTGTTTTTTCGATGCCAAGCTTGGCTGCTAGGACTTCTGCAAGCTCCGGGTTCGTATTTCGGGAGAAATGGACTTGGGACTTGCTCAGGCTAATCTTCTGCCCCCGATGCCTTGCAAAAGCGATCCAGACAAGCCTGAATGATTTCCACCTGTTCAGCTGATGCTTCCGAAAAGAGAACCATGTCATCTGCAAAACAGAGGTGAGAAAGAATAGGGCCATTAGTACTAAACTTAATACCTTTCCACCTGTTCTTACCCACTTCCAAGGTGATGAGCTGGCTAAGGCGTTCCATACATAGGACGAAAATGGCGGGTGACATGGCATCGCCCTGTCGTATACCCCTTCCTGGGGTGAACGGGTGTCGCCATTCCACGCTATGGAGAACTTCGCTATGTGAACCAATGATTTCAAAATGAAATTAATATACAATTATAAATAAATATAGCATGACTATATTTAATTTAATTAGTTTTAATTTCTTTAATAAAATGACTTTTCTTTATCAGTTTTATATGAGAGATTAATTGAGTGTTTGGGTTGCTGGAAAATATTTTAAAAATAAAAATAATTTAAAATTTTTTCAACCCATAAACATGTGAAAATTTTATACTTTTAAAAGATACAATTTGAAAAATATCATAAATTTTTTATTCCAATATCATTTATATTTACCATGCGAATAATTAATGAAAAAAATAAATAATTCAAATATGTGAACCAAAGATTTCAAAATGAAATTAATCTATCTATACTATTAATAAAAGTAAAATTCTCCTTTTCAACATTTCCACCTAAATTAATATAAAATTAATTAAATAGTAAAAAATTAATAAAACTTAATTGTAACAATAATATTTCTAATTGAGTAATTGACTAATTGACTGGAATGAGAAAAAAAATTGTCAAGATCATTGCATTTTAATTAAAAAAGAAACAAAAATTAAAAATTAGACAGAAATATTTCAATAATATTCTAATCAATAGGAAATGCATATTTTAAAGTTTAAACAATATAAAGGTAAATTAAAAATATAATGGAAATATTTCAATAAAAATATTATACATCATCCATTAAAAATGGAACGGAAATTAGGTAAAAATATAATATCAATGCATCTAATAGTCTAATTGACTAATTGATTGAAAATAAAAAAGAATAATTGACTGAAAATGCATCTAATAGTCTAATTGACTAATTGATTGAAAATAAAAAAGAATAATTCACTGAAAATGAATCTGATATTACTAATTGACTGAAAATATAAAAGGATTACTGATTGAATAATATTCTACCATTATATATTTTCACTCGAGTCACCATCCTGATGGACTGAAGGTGTTAGCTCTAAACGAAGATTGACAAAATTGTGTTGTTATTACCAATGTTGTCTACAAAGATGTTTCAATAATGTGTAAATACAATCAGTGATATTATATTTTTTTAATGGCAAAAATTGATATATATCTAGACAAAAAATATATTTTCATACAAATGAATTAGGATATCAATTCATTCTTATAACTAAGTTGTTAAAGAACGAGCACATTTGTCTAATTTATAAAAATATTGAATAATGATAAATAAAATCTCCAATGCTACAACACCGCATGCGTACATCTACACATTAGTTATTAATTTGAGCAATTATTTGCTCAAATTTAAGCAATGATAACATAAAAACACAAAGCTAAGGATCCAAACCATACCTTCAATTTCACTATATAATATTGATGTTCTAATTTAAATATTATATATCGATCCAAAACTATATACAAAATAAAATTAAAATTAACAAAAAAAAAGAAAAGAAAAGAAAAGAAAAAAAAAAAAAAAAAAAAAAAAAGACAAAGGGAGCCACGGGCTCCTTTGTGAATGATGTGGGATCATTTTGATCACACATTGAAAATGTTTGAAAAGAGGAACTCTTGAGCTCTTCTATATAAGAGGTACAAACATAATTGTTTATCCATCAATGTGACAAGTATTGAGAAGTAAAAAATGTTCTTATTTAAGAAACCTTAGCTTTGTCTTCTTTTTTTTTTTCTTTTTTTTTTTTAGTTTTTAATTTTTATTATTTATTTATTTATTATTAGTGAGTTTGGGAAAGATTAACCCAAAACGTATGTGTTGTTTTAATTTTTAGCAGTTTGGAGCAAATTACTGAGTTATTAAATAATATTTTGGGTTTTGATTAAAGATAAATTGTTAAAATAGTGAAATTGTTAAAATTTTGATGAAATTGTAATAATAATAATAATAATAATAATAATAATAATAATAATAATAATAATAATAATAATAATAATAATAATAATCTAAACAAAACGATATACAAAATAATTTTTTTTTTTTTAAAAAAGCAAACAAAAGGGAGCTCGTTGCTCCCTTTGTAAATGATCTGCAACCATTTTGATCTCCAATTCCTCTTACAAATAAAATGGAAATATTTCAATAATAATATCGACATCATCAAATAAAAATGAAACGAAAATTAGGTAAAAATATCATTGCATTTGATATTCTAATTGATTAATTGATTGAGAATATATATAAAAAAAAATAATTGGCTAAAAATGAATATGATATTAGTAATTGACTGAAAATATAAAATGATAACTAATTAAGTGATATTCTACCATTAATATTTTCACATAAGTAACCCGTAATGCTTGATGAATTGAAAAGTGTTAGCTCTAGACGAAGATGAACAAGATTGTGTTGCCACTACCAATGTCGGTTTCAATAATGTGTAAATATAATCGGTGATATTAAGTTTTTTTTAATGAAAAAATTGCTATATATCTTGACAAAAAAATATATCTTCCATACAAGTGAATAAGGAGAACGAACACATTTGCCTAATTTATGAAAATACTAAACAATGATAAATAAAATCTTCAAAGTTATAGCACCGCATGCGTACATCTAAATATAGCTATTAATTTAAGCAATTATTTGCACAAATTCAAACAATGATAACATCAAAATATATAAACGATCCAAATCCTATCTTTAATTGTACTATATAATATTTGATGTTCTAATTTAAATAATTATATATTGATTCGTAATTTATTGTGTTTACACTTTGTTGCAAATATTTAGGAGGCTTATAACCGAGAAATATTATGTTTTTACAATAATTTGCAGGTTGGGTGGAAAATTCATTTTGAATTGTTGCTTGCCACACATCAGCCGCAAGTCTACAGGGCACAAAGCGCATGTAAAACCACCGTTTCATTTTCATTCCATGCCGCAGACTACTGGACACGCCGGAGGGACCGCTAATTGCTTTATAAGGCCGGAGACTACAATTTCTTGCTCACTGCTTGCCTAGCCAGATAAACATACCCCATCTAGAATGAGGGAGATGATAGAATTCCCCTTTAATTTATATTCGTAAAAGTTGAATTTAATTCAATCTTTAATGGTCATCAATCTTTTTCAACCTAAAAAAAATAGAAAATTATTTTACTATTGAAAAAATAGAATTTGAATTTTAACTACAACACTGATTTCATTCTTCCAAAGTTTCACCTCTAGTTGAACTACCCATGCAGGCTACAACACTGATTTCATCATTATTTGATTGATTGGTACAAGATAAATTGTTAAAATAATTATTATAAATATAAATATTCAAATACCCCTACATAATAAAAATATGTGAAAATGATATAGAAATTTGGACTCAATAAATTTGACGCGATTATTGTTTAACGAATATCATTGTAATTTGGACTCTTCAGTCTTCTATCTGATCCATGATTCATGAATGCCAACTAACTCATAATAAACAGCACAGAAATCGCTAGCAAATCCAATCCCCAGCCCTTTTTTCTCAACTCTAATCCATCTATGAATACCAAAGCTTCTTCTTCTTCCAAATATATCATAGCTTCATCTTTGGGTTGGAAGAGTAGTGGGATAGCCTTTTTTTGAATTATTTTTGTTAGGAATTTTTATCTTTTGAGAGAAATATGGATCCATAGTGTTGTTGCTGGGAATTGAAATTGATTTTTTTTTTTAAGTAAGGCGCGCATTTTATGTAAAACGATGTCGTTTTTTTTAAGTAGGGCGCGCATTTTATGTAAAACGACGGCGTTTTTTTTATTTTTAAAGTAGGACGCGCGTTTTATGTAAAACGACGTCGTTTTACATCCATATGCAACCACAAATTTAGCTCGCAGAACATTATCAAATTCAATGGTCTTGTCTTTAATTATTTCATATGACAGGTTAAAGTAAAATGATACTTTCCTCAATCCTGGCATAGCAATCCAATACAAAATTCCAGTTCAGGGCCAAAAGTCCAAAATTTAGTCCAGAATAAACTAGAAAACGTCTTGAGCTCCTGACAGTCTCACTACCCAAGTTCGGTTTTCGGTTTTCCCTGTCCCATAACCACATTCTTATGCAAGTGATTTGCATATCCATCCCACAGAATCTGCACAACCAGCAAATTCACCCGATAGAAAATGGGTATTATTAAGTGAAATTTCATTAATGCCCTCCAAGTTAATGGAATTCTAGGACCTATCAAACGGAGGATCAAAATGGTTAACTTTTAAAAATTATTAAAGACCAAATTGGTAATTTTGTAATAATTGAGGGACCATTTCGGTAATAAACTCATCTTAATATACCTACTCCAAACTCACAATAATAGCTTGAGTTAACTCACTCCTTTGACCCAACACTATAGAACATCAATGGCATTTTATATAATACATAATTAAATTTGTAATTAGCCTTTTACATTTCAAAATTAATGCAATCAAATTGAAATAATTTTATTATCAGTTTAGTACGGAGGAGTATAGATTTGAGACAAAATAATTATTGAAAACAGAAGTCTCAAACACTAAAAATAAGACCCAAAACTAGTTGTTAGGGGTGGGCGTAATTCGGATTATCCAAACCAACACTCGAAATTCGAATTGAATTTTAAATTTTGGGTGAATCCAAATAGTTATTGGTTCAGATATTTTAAATTTTGGTATATCCGAATATATATTCGGTTCGGATATCGAGTGTTAAAAATTTATCCACACCCGACTCGAAACCCAAACTAACCGAAATTTTATTATAAAAATAATAATATAATTTATATATTTAGTTTTACATGTATTTCATAATTAATAATACATTAATTTTTAAAAGTCTATTAGTTAATTATTAGTATTTGTCTTATTTTTAGTTTGATAGTATATGAAAAAATATAAATAATAAAATAATAAATTCATTAAAAAAACTCAAAATTGATAAAACAATATTTTGGGTATATCCAAACTAACCCGAAGTAAACCCGAAATAATTTCACCCGAACCGAACATATCCGAATTAAATTTGGTTCGGATATCGGGTGTCAAAAATATCACCCAAAATTTTCGGATACCCGAAATAAAATTCGGGTATCACCCGAACCGAACCGATGCCCATCCCTACTGGTTGTAGTTTAGTGGTAAGAATTCCATGTTGTGCCGTGGAAATGTAGGCTCGAATCCCAGCAGCCACAATTTAATGTTATACTTTGCTCGGGCAGGACGGCAGGTAGTGATATGCAAATGAAAAATTATTGTTTTGACACACATACCTTTTTAAATTTACTTATTTAAATATGTCTACTTAAAAATACATCTTATAAATACAATAAATCTTTTATATGCCGTACTTCGGCCTTTTGAACTGGAGTTTTGAATATTGAAATATATTTCCTATAACTCCATATAAAAAATTCACTCTTTGTCCTCTAACCTAATATCAACATATCTGTAAATGCATGCAAAAATGTTATATTTACTCTTTAAAGTCACAAACTCAAGTTTTCAAAAAAAAAAAGTCACAAAACTCACTTTCACTAGTTTAATACATTGTCAAAGATTGTTCTTTGTGGACATTCACCTTTTGAAAGCCTTAATTTCATGTTAAGAGATTTCACGACTTATCAACTCAACAAAATCAAAGTTGGGTATTAAATAATTAATTAATACATGATGTAAAATATTTTTTTAAAATGCCATTTCATCAATCATAAAGTAAAGAGGATTACCAAAACTATATAGTCTAATGGTACTCGGATTGGACTTCCATTTAGAAAGTTGTGAGTTCAATTACTACATTGTAATTTAATTAATACATATGCTTAACACTAGTTACCTTAGCTTGCATGTGATGCGTACCACTTCAATTACCAACCAATAGACAAAACTTATACTTAAATTTATCCCATCAATTTTTTCCTTTCAAGATGACATGACTTAAAAAAAAAAAAAAATAAAAAAAATAAAAAAAAATAAAAATAAAAATAAAAATTGGAACATGTTGTCCTTTATTACTCCGTATTTTTTTATATACTATTACATTACTATTTATTATATTAAATATTATTTCAAAGTGGGTCAACTTTTGAAAGTAAGAGAGTATTCTATTGATGTAAATAAAATAATAAAAGAATTGTGAATTTTTTTATAATTATCACAGTGTTTTTAGAAACACATGATAGTACATTCACAAATAACTAACAATGCACTGAAGATTGCACTTTTTTCCCGTATAAACTTGAATAATAGATTGTCATCATATACATAAAGCCAAATTTCATTATACATTTGAACGAGTCCTCAGATCGCTCTCAATCTTAGTATACCTTTTCCAACTCACAATGATAGCTCGAGTTAACTCACTCCTTTGGCCCAACACTATAGAACATCAATCGTATTTTATATAATACATAATTAATTTGTACTTAGCCTTTTATTACTGATGGATATATTACGATTGGAGCAAGACTCGGAGCCCGACCCACGGGGCCTCGACCAACGAGGCCTCGGCCCACGAGGCTTCGGCCCTTGGAGATTTCGGCCAGCAGTCCGCCAACCCGGCTTGGAGAGGTCGTCCGCGAGGGTCGGACCACGGAGAGGTCGTCCGCCGACCTGGACCCGGTCAACGCGGATCCAACCACCCCCGCCTTAGGGGGTGGCGGTTAGGGGTGGGGATTGTATAAAAACTCTCCACCTTGTCTCATTAAGACACATTCTATCTACATTCTACATTCCGTACACATTTTGTCCTAAGAAACTACTGTAATAGCCTATTTACACATTTAATACAATATATGGTCTCCAACGACCTTTACGACATCGTTTCATTTATTCATTTATTACCTATACTGCGTTCTTATCCAGATTTGTGATTCGGGTCCACCCCGGGTAATGTAAATCCATCATTGGTACTCTTGTTGAGAGCTGTTGTACCAGCTCAAGCGTGTTCTATATCCAGTGGTCTACCGCGACCAGCTACTATGGCAAGACCGAGATCCAACTCTCGCCATATCAATGGTTCCCGCGGAACCCAGCTCGTCGGGAACGGGAACGGCCCAACGGGGCCCCGCCCCCAGCATCCAACCGCCCGCCTCCACCAGGTCGGGGGGAGATATGAGGGCCCAGCTCACAACCACTGTAACAGTGGTGCAGCACCACCCCTGTCGCCCCCGCTCGGCTCGCACACTCATCCGGGAGGGGGTGGCGGTCTTCGAACAAGCCTCCACGGCGCTCGCACGTGTCACGGCGGGCCTTCGGGCAGAAGAGCAAGCCAACCAAGGCGCCACCCGAGGGGCGCCGGCGCCACCTCCACCTCCACCTCTCTCCAGGGGGGCGCAGCGGCCGAGCGCCCGGCTACCCCCGACACACGCCACACAAGGGGAGGTCAACTCGCCTCGACCAACGGACAGACGAGGAGGAGGGAATTCCCGCCGAGACCGCCAGCACGGCTGGCGATGGAAGGGCACCAACCCACGTTGGGCGATCGTGTGTCGGCCCGGGACAAGCTGGGTCCGAAAACAGTCAACGGCCACCAACGTGGAATCATGCTCCCACCGGCCACTGCGACAAGAATCGATCACTCGGAGGTCGCCGATCCACGGGTCCCGCGCCCAGCCGCGGCACGAGGCAGCCTCGCGTGGGTCCGCAGGTCGGTCCCCCAACCCCGCCCGCGACGTGAGCAGGCCACCCGGATCGAACGATCAGGTAAAACGAATGGTAGAGCTCCGAGCTCCCATCGAGAAGAGGTCGAGTAGTTGCGGAGGAGGATGAACGAGCTCCAGAAGAAACTCGATGAGAGGGACGGGTCTCCGGAGCCCCAGGATTTATTGGCCTCCCCATTCGCAAACACCATCATGGAGGAGCCCCCTACCTCGAGATTTTAGCTTTCCCACCATTAAGCCGTACTCGGGGGCCACGGATCCGCGGTCACACCTCAGCAGGTACAGGGCCGCCATGATGATCACCGGGACTACCGACGCCATCCTGTGCAGGGGGTTCTTCGCCACCCTAGATGGGCAGGCGACGACTGGTTCGGGTCCCTCCCAGAGGGGTCCATCTCCACCTTTGCGAACCTCACCCGGTAGTTCCGTCCCATTTCGCCACCAGCATGCAGCGAAAGAAGCAAATCGCCGACCTGTGCGACCAAAAGAAGGGGAGCTCGGAGTCATTAGCCGAGTACCTCAGCAAGTGGAAAAAGGAGGCCATGGGGGTCGCCAACTTTGATGGGAAGTCGGCCATGCCGATTTTCCAAAAAAAACTTGAGGTCGAGCGCTTTCACCAGGACCTCATCAGGTACCCCTTAGGACCTATACCGACCTGATGGACAGGGCAGCCAGGTACGCGGACGCTGAGGCTGCCGAGAAAAGAAAGAAGGAGCAGGAGGAAGGGAGAGGTCAAAAAGACAAGCACCCCAGGAGGAGCGCAAGGCGCCGTGGGCACACCGACGTGAGTACGCTAAGGGCCCAGGTTGAACCCCACACGCTATCTCACCCTGCTGACACAGCCTGTGGGTACCATCTTGGCGCACGCGGAGGACCAGGGAATCGTGGTATTCCCAAAGGAGGAGTGCATGAAGATATCGGCGACGGGGGACCCCAACAAGTATTGCAGGTTCCACTGGCAGAAGGGACACGATACAGACGAATGCATCCTCCTAAAGAGACAAATCGAAGAGCTCATCCAAATGGGTTACCTCGGCCAATTCATTAAGAAGCCCGGCCAGGCTCAGGGTCAGAAGCAAGGTAATGTATGGAGGAAGGGGGGTGGCCAGGCGCCATCCACCTCGGCTCCCCGTAAGAGGGACCACGACAACAGCTCCGAGGAGGAGGAGAAGACAACGGAGGACTACTAGCCCCCGAAGAAACGCGCCATCTACGTCATCTTTGGGGGGCCCGAGGGAGGGGACTCACCAGCCGAGCGGAAGAGGTGGACGAGAAGCTTGTACGTGGGGGAGGTCACACGAACGCCCCACGAGAAGAAACCGAAAAGGGAGCCCATCACGTTTCACCGACGCCGACCTGCCAGACGGCCCCCTCCCCCACCGAGACGCCCTGGTGGTCAAGCTGGACATCAACAACGTGGTGGTGCACCGGGTACTCGTGACACGGGTAGCTCGTAAACGTCATGTACTACGACACATTCACCCAGCTGGGAATTTCGAGAGGCTAGCTGGAGCAAGTTCAAACCCCCCTATCCGGGTTCACGGGGGACTCAATTGAGACCGAGGGGTCGATCAATCTGGAGGTGGAGATAGCGCCCCACATACCAAGAGGTGGGAGGTCGAATTCGTGGTCGTCAAAATCAACTGCGTCCATAACGTCATACTCGCGGACCCACCCTCGAAGACCTCAGGTGCGTAATTTCCATGGAGCACATGTGCCTCAAATTCCTGACACCAACCGGGGTCGGGTCGCCCGGGAGACCAAAAGGCGAGTCGCAGCTGCTACTTGAAGGCCTGTCGCCAGATCGGCCTAAAGGACCTCCAGGTCCACACCATAGCCGAGAAAGCTCTGCAAGAGGAAGCAGGCCGACCTAGGCCGAGCCCGTGTCGAGACAAAAGAGGTCGTCCTGGACCTCAGCCGACCCGACCGAGTTGTGAAGGTAGGGGTCGGCCTCCCGGTCGAGCTCCGGGCACGGATAATTAATTATCAGGAGCTACAAGGGGTCTTTGCATGGGGTCCCGAGGATATGTCGGGCCTCAGCCGAGACGTGATCACAAATAAACTGGCTGTAGACCCTGTGGTCAGGCCAGTCCAGCAGCGCAAGAGGTACCTCTCGGCGAGAGGAGGGAGTTCGTCAAAAAGGAGGTCGACATAATTCTGGAGATCGGTCATGTGGAGGTCATATACCCGACCTGGCTAGCAAACGTGGTCCTCGCCCCGAAGCCACCCACCTGGAGGATGTGCGTGGACTACACTGACCTCAACAAGGCCTGCCCTATGGACCCCTTCCCCCTCCCCAACATCGACCAGCTGGTGGACGAGACTGTCGGTTGTGCCCTCATGAGCTTCCTAGACGCATTCAGGGGGTACCACCAGATTTTCATGGAGGAGGCCGACGAGGAGAAGACAGCTTCACCACACCAGAAGGGGTCTATTGCTACAAGGTTATGGCTTTCGGGCTGAAAAATTCAGGTGCTACTACACCCGAATGGTGGCCAAGGGTTCAAACAGGTCCTCGGCCGCAACCTACAAGCCTATGTCGACGACATGATTGTTAAGAGCACCGAGGCTGACCTCCACACGGACGACCATACCGAGTATTTTCAATTATCAGTGTTTCAATTTACGGTGAACCCCAAAAAGTGCACCTTCGGGGTGCACGGGGAAATTTTTTGGAGTACATGGTCTCGAAGAGGGTTATGAGCCCCAACCCCGACAGGTTAAGGCCATCCTGGACATGGAACCTCCGAGGTCTCTCTGGGAGGTCCAACGCCTGAACGGACGGTTGGCAGCCCTGGGCCGGTTCCTTTCGAGGTCGGCCGACAAATCTTTGCCGTTCTTTGGGGTCCTCAAAAAGACCAAGGGCTCCGAGTGGTCCGAAGAGTGCCAGAAGGTTACGAAGACCTCAAAAGCATATCTGATGTCACTCCCCCTGGCCAAAACCCGTTAAGGGAGAGGTCCTATATTTGTACCTGGGCATCTCGCAGACCGCGTCAGCTCCGTGCTGGTCCGAGACGACGAGGGGTCCAGCGCCGTCTACTATACAAGCCGGCTCTGCGGGGGCAGAAATCAGGTACACACCCGTTGAGAAGGCCATTTTTGCAGTGGATGTCACAGCCAAGAAGCTCGTCATTACTTCCAAGTCCACCCCGTGTAGGTCCTTACCAACCAGCCGTTGGACGCGAGTACTAAAGGCCTCGAGTCGGCCAGCAGATATGGTCAGGTGGGCCAGCGTTGAGCCAATTTGGAATCCAATTCAAGCCCAGCCCGCTATTAAGGGGCAAGCACTGGCTGACTTCAGAGTCGGAGTGCACCGCCCGGGAGGCCACGGAGCAGGTCAGGGATGAAGACGAAAGTGTGGACCTGTCAACAGAAGGCTCCTCCAACACACAAGGGCTGCGACGAAGGGGTCGTCCTCATAACACCTGAAGGGTTCCGAGCCTACTATGCCCTCCGCTTCACGTTTAAAATGTCCAATAACGAGGCAGAATACGAGGTGCTCCTGGGAGGGCTCCGACTTGCGTTGAACATGAGGGCCGAAAAACTCAAGGTCCGTTGTGACTCCAGGCTCGGGTAGGCAGGTCACCAGGCTAGATCGTGAGTTCGAGCGTTTGCAATTGAGGACCGGATGAGAAAGATACCATGACGTGTGCTCTTAACTACACTCTGGGAGCAACTATGAAATTTTACAGTGCCCCGGAAAAATGCCGATGTCGACATGCTGTCCAAGCTAAGGGGGCCCGATATATTCAAAAAAATAATGAAATCAAATTGAAAGAAGTTTTATCCCATTTTATGTATTGTAGTTTCTTTTAACGATCTTGACTTGTAAAGTTATTTAGTTATAGTTTTCTATCAATTTTATTTGAATAAACTATTTAAGCATTTATAGAATTTTTGAAAATAACTAATCCAACGTATCTTTGGAATAATCTTATATGTATAGATTTTATGAATTTACCAGTGAATCAATTAAAAGTTCTAAAATCTATTATCTATTGCATTCATATACACATATATTATATACCAAATTAAAATAAAAATAAGTAAAAAATCATAAAGAAATAAATAAGGAAGAAAGGGTTTTTTCTTGACGTATCTAAATAGCATATCATGTAATTCTTTAGCATTTTGTAGTCTTGTGGCATGTGGTTAGACTTGGATAAGAATTCCTTCGATTTTGATGCCATTTTCTGATTCATCTGCTCTTTTTCACATTGTGCTCCTATTGACTTGAATAGGATCGGGTGATTGAGTCTAGGAATAACATTGATGTTTTTAGTATTATGCATTTCGTATTTCCATTGTGAGATTTTACGACGACTAATTGTGCTCCTTTTAACAATGAATTTGCTTACTTAGACACATTGGCTCCTTATAGGATAGGCCAATCTGTGATGCATTACAGATTTGTTCCATTGTGCCTTCTATTGTACAGACATAAAGTGCTCTTTTGTAGCTGTCGTCTCTTAGTCTATCAATGCTGCTTTTGTCAGGATATCAAACGATCTATCGCTCCTTCCGTTACATGTGTGCGGTCTCTGTCATCACGTGTCTCGTTACCTTTAGTCGTTCGAATCCAGTCAGTCCACATGCAGTCTCTCTTCTCAAAAATCTGCCTATATTTTAGATTTTTCCGATCCTTTTGAGGGGACACCGATCCTATGATGGACGTTTGATCGTTTAGGAGTTAAGGACTCTCTATCATTGATCGCATTAGAGTTCATCCGGGTCATTCTTGTAAAAACATTACTCTTTTTAGAGTTCGTTCAGATGTAATACTTGCTAGGACCAATAATTAACTTACTCAGAGATTAACATTTATGTTCTATGTCCTATGTAGAATTCGCTTCTTGATTCTCCACTCTTTTTGCATTTTCATTTCGCATGTATACTAAAGATCATTATCAATCTAAGGTCTTAAGTAATTTGGCTCATCAAAACTTACAAACTAATATTTTCCTATCAATTGAATTATTTTTTTTTTCCATTAAATCACCAAGTGTTATATGATTCTCCTAACTTATGATAACTTTTTTATTTTTTTAAACCAATCTTTTATTTATTATTTTCATTAATTTATTTTATTTATCTTTTATAGTCATTATATTTATCCATTATTATGAATGTATTGTGCTTGTTATCTTTAAAATTAATTAACTCCATATAATTGGCTCTATTCATACAAGTATCATTATATACTTATGTATCATGATTCGAATTTACTTATTCATTATTATTATTGTTTTCTGTTGTTGTGCCCATGTTCTGTTGTTGTTGTTGATTCGTCTCACATCTAGTGTGTGGATATTGTTTCAGATAGTATCTCTAGTTCTATTGTTTACTAATTTATTTAATTATTATATTCAATAGAGTAAATATATAATTAATATGTATCTTATTACTATTTTATTTATTATTATAGTTCCTTATTACATTATATGTTTACCCTTAGGTTAGTGGCTTATTGTGGTATCATAACATTCTATTATCATCTTATTTATGTCTATTTACCAACCGAATTACGAATCTTGTTAACTGCGATTGTCACTAATCTATAGGATTAGACCATGCGAGTTCATATCTCACTTTCAATTTTGGTTCTGTCTTGAATTATCTCGTTTTCAGAAAGACTCCGTAGAGTCTAATTGTATTATTGTATATTGGTGGTTTTCCATTCTCAAGTTCTACTTATAGTTCTTTATATTTTTTCCGTATGATAGATAGTACTCAGTCTAAGTTAGGGAGATGGATGATAAAATATAATATTATCGATAATTTATGGAAAATAAATATGGCTAATAATATCCATACACATTCCTTATCACATTACTTTCGATAACTATAACTACTCTTATATATTATCCTTAAATATATCTATTACACGAAAGTATAAAAGTAAATAGACCAACAAGTAGTGATAGTAGCAATTCAAAATTGAATAGATTGTAATGCTACTCAATCAAGGTCCATAATATTCCTCAGAGTATACCATTGAGGACAAGCCGAATTTACACACAGATTACAAAAATTAGTTAACGACGAATAACAATTTACCTTTCTCGAAAATGAAACCAATTTTCTTGAATTAATTGAATCTTTGTTTTCGTTACTCAAGCAACCAAGTTTCTTGTAGCGACATTGTCAAGCGAATAAATTAAATCAATGATGGAATATTGAGTATATAGAGATTAGGAAGAATTGTAATTCAACACTAAATTGAGAACATCTACATACCACAATTGATAATATAAATATACCCTAGAATGAGAAGGTATATATTACTATCTATCAATGAAATGTAACTGATAAATGAATATACTAGACAGTTATTGATATTGCCATCACTCATCGTCGCTTTTCGGATTAATCTACACAGAATAATACAGAAACAAACGGATGGTAACAAAGAAATAATATAGTACCTCATGTAAATAAATATGTATGTTGATGAAATCAAATTATTTTCACTGTTGCATAGACAATAATATAAATACATAATAATGGTAAATAATAATAATTATTTTCTCTATTACTTATTTATAAAAATTGAATTGAATAAATGTACGAAGACCAATTTTATTTTCTTATTGAAAGAATCATAACGGCTAGAGTTCATAAGAACATGACACTCAATTTCCTACATTATAGTAAAATGCACCTAATGATCATTATATCTATTTTGTTGTAGATTACTATAAACTTATTCTATAGTGAATTTAATTAAGAGTAAAAACGATAGCAGATAATATTAGAAATGTATATGAAACTATTATATTGATTGATGACACTGCCACGTCTCACGCTAAGACTGTTTTTATAAAATAAATAAGTATAACGGATTATTTACAGTCCTGGAAGCTGAACCACTGAAAAATACATGGAAAAAAGACAAATCCCCAATTATTTCATCCAACGGCATAAGGTTAATCGTGATATCGCGCGATATTCTATAGGATAATTAAGGAACATCTTAAGAGAATTACTACAAAATGATATCAACCTAATCAATTAGTTATTCATTTGATTAAACAACTCACCTTGAATGAACATCCTCTTTATACCCTACCATCTCATAAGGTCTCTTTTTTATAGATACACCATTACTTCCCTCCCGCGAAGCTCGCACTTTATTATAGATTATATACCCCTACTATTAGCATAATGAATAATTATATATTCTATTCTATTTTTAATAAGGCCTAAATCCTGTCCCACTACTGGAACACATAACATTCTACATTAAACTAAGAACCAAATGAATACCTAGAATACCACTATCAATTAGTCGCTCATTCATATCTCTTGTCTCTTGCTTACCAGTCTGCACCATATTCCAATTTATTATATTTTTATTTGAATGTTTGCGTTTATTAATAGGATTACTGAAATTTAGAATCAGTAACTCCATATTAATTAATGCATCTATTTATAGTTAATTTTCCTTTGCTTGGGATGATAGTTTAACGTATTATAAGTACTCAATATGTTATTCATAACTCAAGCTGAGTTAAAGTTATACTAGGTTAAATGTGATTACTATATCTCCTATATACCACCAGAGATACATATATACCAATACTCATTATTAACAGAAATACATTACAAAAAAAAGAACTAAATTTAAATATATATCAGTTATAGCGATCAAAATTTGCGATAATAAGTAGAACATAAATTTAATGAATAATGCATCAATCATAATGAAGCCAATTCATTTGATTAAACAAGAGTTGGTCTTACGAAAAGCCATTTATAAGTTCTGATCCAAATTATGCCGTCCTAACTATACTATCGATATGGACTAACATTATTTCTTCAGTTAAAATCATAAATGAAGTTACTATTTTGCAACACCTTCAAACCTCCTCATACTAAGTCTAATATTGTATTTGTAATATTTTATATTAATATCTTTTCGTTCGTTAAACAGAGCATTGATCTAACTGCTACAAAATATGCTTTCCTAAATTAAAAAGTCAACTAATTCCATATATATAACAACATAGGTAATATCATATTTTTGATGTACTTTATAATGAACTATATCACCAACCCACCATTCCTATTATAATTTAACATATAATATTCATAAAATAAGAAAGTCTCTAAAAATAGCAAAGATAACATCTCCATAATCTCAACTACATTGTATTTATGTTATTTCTTTATTTTCTTCTCTATCTAAGCCCACTTATTTTCTTTATTTATTATCGCGTCAGTCATAAACTCCCAACATTGTAAATAACACAATGAAAAATTAATCTAGTTAAAGTTATAATTATTAAATCTATTAACTGAATACACGCTATATATATTTCTAATTTGCGCGACTATAATACGGAACTAAATATAATACACACTTACTACATATAATAAGTAGGGAGAGGGGATATTAATATCAATACAAGAACATCCTACAAAACGGGAACTATACATATAAAAAGATAATATTCTAGAATACCTAAAAAATTAAAACAATATACAAACGAGTATCAAATTAATACACATGTAAGTATAGCGCATCATTCTCTCTCCCTATCCCACACTCGCACCCATAAAATGTATTTCATAAACTATACATTATAGGGTCTCTAGAGACTCCTTTAAGATAAACATGCATTAATATATATAAGACAATGCTCTATATCTTACCCCAATATTATATTTATCGCAAAATCTTATAAAGACGGTAAATAATTCAGAGATACTCAAGCATCATCTCTACTCTTTACTTCAAGTTTTATAGTCAGCTTATAGGATCCTCTTTTTTTAGATAGTTCAGGTCCATTTAGCTATATATGGCTTCTATATTTTTCAATTTTTTTTTTGTGACAAAATATTTTCCCTTTAACTTTACAATTCCTGTCGCATTTTAACACAAAAAATGTTTCTAAAAGAATTGTGTAATTATTAAATTATTATTATTCATCTATATGTATATCTTTAAAAGTATATAACTAATTTACAATTCTATTTAAATAATATATAATATTAGATATTGATTATAATAAATCAAAAACAAAAACTTATTTACAATAATTGTTTAAATTAATTCTAACAGACAAAAAATAAAAATTACATTTAAAGTATGAATCAAAGACAATAAATGACTAAACCATGCGTTAACTTCTAATTAAATAATATACTCTATCATATAACTATATCACTTAGAGCCAGCTCTCTCTCTTTTACTCTCATCTTTCAATCCAGAGGCTAGCTTCTGTAACTACTACTCCCGCTCCCAAATGAGCGAGAAAGTGACTATTCTATAGTAAAACATAATTGTTTACATCAAAATATTTTCATTTTACTGAAAACAAAAGTTCCTAAATCATGCTACATCTGCTACATCTTGTCGAATCGAACTCTTCCCCTTGTCATGATATGCTGAGGTATGCTGCTCGAAATCTAGTAGATCATTATTCTAAGACCTACTTATTTTGTTATGATGAAAGATAGCTGAGAATAATAATAAGAATGACCATGAATATCCATAAACATATTCTCTGAAAGAATGGGAATAATCGACTATCAAATTACCAAACCTTATTTTTACGCCATACGGCACACCAGATTTGCATTTCCAAAATTTGAGGAGATCTTACTTTGCAGTTGACCTTCGATATGTGGTTAATCGAAGGTGATCCGTATTTTAATTATAAAATACTATGGTTAGAATAGTATATCTTCTTCTTATAGATACTTAACAAAATCTTAAAGACATTTGCTTACTTCCCCCACCACCCGGTCGACAAAAATCTTTACAAAGACAGTACTATCCAAAATATAACATAAGGATAATAATCATCGAAGCATAAGAATGCTAGTACTCAGATACCTAAATATAGAACACAAGGAGTCCTCACCTTATGATGTTTGCTCTAATCTAATAGTACGATTGATCGTTAGCGATAGACTTAGAATGTTCACATGAGGTTCATTCTTTCCCAATTCACCCTAGCTGATGTACTGATTTGCAGCGACTGGGTTGGTTCTGAACATGTGCAGTCAAGAGCGGATACTATCCCTTCAACTCAAGCTTTCAATCTTTCCAAGTATTTTTATTTATAGGACGCCTTGATATTTAGGCTTTTATTTTGCCTCGATTCAATACATTAGTCAGTGATAACTACGTAATATTTTTGGTAGTTGAGCTGTAATATTATTTCATACACTCCTCCTTTATTCTACTAACCCTTATCATGTCTACCCATTAGTGCATTTTGATGGTGAGCTCACGATCATTGCAAACAAATCACTACTGTACCTAACTGTCCATTATTTTATATAGTAAATTACAATTGTTTCTGTGACATTATGATACAACATAAAGACAAAAGTGTCCTTAATCATGTTACACTAAAAAATACAATAATTATAGCAATTAATATCTCATGTATTAACCACCTAACTTACCTTATTCTTTGTCAATACATATAAAGTAATTTCATATATATTTAATTTATCGCTATTGTAATCAAAATATTCTTCTTATTTCTTAACATATAAAAACTAATATCATAAATCCAATAGTATAATACAACATTTTAGCCAGCTACTCAAAATCTAACCCTTATTTGAAAGCGATTTATATAGATAGAGAACATTTAGAAAAGTTCGTAACGCAATATATAGCATAAAAAAGAACTATCACTCTCTACTCGCGACGAAGTAAGGAATAATATCATAATGTAACTACGAATATTCATATTATGAGAATGATATAATAAGCAACCATGGGGAAACCTCACGACGTACAATTGATTATTCACCTACATTGTCTTCTCAATTTATCAACGTCGTAATTATAGTCTTTTGTTTTCACCTTATCCGCCTATATTCACTCCCCTAATCCTACCTCCTCTTATATCAATTCAACTAATATGGTATTCACCAGCTCTCCCTATATTATATCTTTAAAGGATTCACATAGATTATTAACTCGTCTAACAATATAAATACAAAATTACTATCATAACACATACAACAGAGAATTCCTTTATTACTATCATACTTATATTACATCTCATCTCTACTGAGTAATGCGAAATTTCACGCGGACAAATACACGACTCACCAAACTCATTAAATATAAAACCATCACAACCATCTCAAGTCCATATACAGAAAGACAATAGCTTAAGCTGAAGACTTATACTTATCAATGGCAACTAATCACACACATCACAGCGCAAAGATCCTTCTAACAATATCTGCAAACAATCTCAGCTCTGTATTAAACGGCACCGTGCAAAATGTGCAGTGATGCTCCCTAGTTTATGGAGCTGGCGTAGGTCGA
>VALG01004770.1:0-12244 GCA_009835305.1 Ipomoea purpurea | reverse complement strand
GCTGGCACCCCCAGTCACCCACAGCGCTGCTCCGGCGAGGCCCAGCGAGGCGCACGCTTCTTCTTGCCTCCCCTCTCGGGCTTGACCGCTTAGAGGGTAGAAGGGCGTCGAGCGCGCACCACAAGTCCTATCCCCTTTCCCTCTCAGCGGTGTGACGCACCCATGACTGATCCAAAGAGTGATGGAAAAGGCAAGAGACTAGGCGCAGCTAATTTAAATACAGGTCCCCAGCTAGACAACGAGATCCAAACGGCTCCGGAAGATCAGGCAACGGTAACGGAAAATCGGACGTTATTCCCTGGGTAATTAAGTGAGAAGATTCTGCTGAATGTAGGAGCAAGAAATGCTTACTCCATTTCCCACGCAACCCGAGTTACGAGGACCGGGTATCATACGACAAGTGAGGGACTAGTTCGATCGAGGGTTGCCACGGACCCGCGCCCAAGCACACGCGCGGCGTCAGCCGCAAGGAGCCGACTGCAGCAAGCAGCCAGCAGCGAGTACGCTAGCGGCTCCAGACAAGTGAGAATATCGGGTCAGTAATAAGCGGCCGCGCAGAGGCCTGGGCCGAGTCCAGGAGTCGCGACCATAACCGGCAGGAGAAGACTCGGACAAAGAGCCGTTAAGCCGGCCCATTTATCGCAGCACCTTTAGGGGCTGGTCAACGCGACCCCACCGTTAGGCAGCCATTGGCCAGCCCCGGTAACAGCCTCAAACGGCCTTAAAAGAATGTACATTTAGCTTTAAAGCAGCCTCCCAATGTTAACTTTAACCTCGGCTGAAGGAGGGCCTACTATATAAAGGCCTCGCCCTTCCGTAAACCAGGCGGAGTCCAGGCCTAGAGACATAGAGAGACAGCAAGTTCACCTGCCTACAATCCCTTCCTTATTCCCTCTCTCTATTTTTCACGTAGCTTTTATTGAAAGGTGCATCCACCAACCAACGGCTTGTCGTTGGACTCCTTGGGCCAAACAACCTAAAACCGAACACGTTGCACAGATAAGCGATTTTACTTGCTTATCTAACGTATCACATTGGTGTACCAATAAATAATTAATAGAATCTTTATTTATTCATAAACAATCTATGACATAATTTCAAACGATTTTAATCCTTTGTTACGCAAATCTTGCTACCCGTTATTTTCACAATTATATAATTTCAATTTATCTCTTCCAGAATTGATAACATCTGTCCTAGTTTTTATCACATACCTTGACTTTAATTGTTGGTACAACCAATTCATTAGATTATTACATCTTAATTTTCATATAAATTTTGTTACGACAATTAAGGGTTTATTTAATTTTCTTACTAATTACATCTAAATATTCATATTATTTGGTGTAACATGCTTGTACAATGGGGATTTTACTTTTATTAAAGTCATTTCACTAAGGAAATTACAATAAATTAAAGTAAATCCTAATTATTATATAACTTTACTTTGTAATTGTACACTTAATTTTTATTTTTGAAACTCATTGGTTCGCATATTTGAATTATTTAATTTCTTCTTTAATTATTTCGTTGTAAACTGATACATGATATTGCCAATAATTACTTTATGCATATTATCAATGTATTTTTTACAAAAAATATAAAAAAATTATCTGTTCTAGGGATTAAACAAATATTTAATTTTTTTTTATTTAGTTAGTTCATTTTTATTTTTTTACAAATATTCTACCCCACACCACACCCACTCGTCGCGCCTTAGTCTTCTAATAAAAAAACTGAAAAGATAAAAGTCATCATTCATTTAGAAAATTACAATTATTAAAGTAACCTTAAATCATTCTATATTTATTTGTAACTGTACATATTAAATATCTCATTTTGACAATCATTGGTTCACCATCTTTCGAATTATTTTTTTCTTCAACTATTATAAACAGAAATTATGCAATATTCTATCAAATTGTCATTTTTTTAAAAAAAATACTTAACATTTACACATGTAGCTGGAGGGGTTTAAGAAATATTTAAATTATTTTTTATTAGTAATATAGTTCTTTATTTTAATATTTTTCAGCAATCCAACACACTCCCTTAGCCCCTTCAAATTGATAGAAGAAAAGTCATTTCATTAAAAAATTAAAAATATTAAAGAAAATCAAAATCATGCTATATTTATTTGTTAATTGTAATACTTGAATTTCATTTTAATTCAATTGGTTCACTATATTTGATGTTTTTTCTTAATTATTATTACCATTATCACAACAAGAATGACTATTGTACTAATTAATTATGTATATCTTAAATCAAATTGTATTTTTAAAAATATATATATTTACACCAATCGTTACTGAGCGGGTTAACGAATATTTTTTACTAAGTAAGTATTCCTGTTTAAAAGACATATATTTCAGCTAAACGCCCAAACACCCCTTAGTCCTCCAATAGACAACACCTGAATAAAGAAAAATCATATCCATTAAGGGAATTAAACTCTATTAAAGTAAACATGTAATTACGCTAATTTATGTTGTAACTCTAATATTCAATTTTCATTTTTTAAAACTCACTGTTCACATATTTGAATTATCTTTTTTTCTTTAATTATCATGAAAACATCAAATGATATTGTTAGCTAATAATCTTATGATATCTATCAAATTGTACTTTATAAACATATCACTAGTAGCTGTTTTCTGAGATTGCACTGAAATCTTTTTTATTATCTAAATCGAATTTACAATTAAACAGTAAGAAAAAATACAAAGATGTTAAATGTACCATATAATAATATAAGTTTTTGGACTTTTATAATACTTTAGTAAGTATCATATTCTCTCATAACACTACAAAATTAAAATTTAATTTTGTACTGGTTAACATCATAATCTCTAACCATAGTACATATTTCATAAATTTATAAAAACATTCATAATAATTAAGTTGACTTTATTCCAAGTTGTCATTTCATATATTTCTTCTATCATTCTAAAAAATATTAAATAATATAAACTAAGAAATCCTTTTAAAACATACTCTTTCTACGGAACGAAAATCTTATATTTTCAATTCATTAATTAAACGTATTAATTATATCCCTAAACCAAACATTGTGACAATTAACATACATATAATTTCCTTAATTATATTAATTACTAACGATTTGTTCTCTTCCTGATATCTTAAATCATTACCATAAAATTACCATAATAAACTTGCACAAAAGAAGGAAAGAAAAATTATCGAGAATAACACTTTAATAATAAACTTAGACCATTATATTAAAAAAAAATTTATATATTAACGGTTAAGTATACTTATTTTGGTGCCAATAATATTATACATTAAGTATAAACTATATACTGCAATATAAATTCACCATAATACATTACATCGAAAAGATGACAATTACATAACTTATTAAGGAAATACTATTCAAGTACATTAATTATTAATGCAAGTATAAATTTGATTTTGTACTAATAATAATTATACATAAGTATGAATATATAATAATACTTATCAGTAATACTATATACTATATCTAACTAATATCATCTATAATATGACTATATACTATATATCATATAAATATAGTATAAATATCTTTTAATTCTATATTGATAAGTGATCGGCTGAAGAACCCCCGCCCAAGGAAAGGGGCCCAGCACGAAAAGACCAATAGGGAGAAAAAGATGACGGCGACAAAGTAGGCAAAAGAGTACTGGGGCCGAGTCCAGGACTCGCCCGGGCCCAAAGGAGAGGCACAGGCCCTGAGCGGCGTAGGAACAGCACAGTCCGGGTGTAATCCGGAAAGAAAGGGGTCGGTCTGGACCCCGGACCCAAAAGAGGACATCGGTTCCAGGAGCGTTTGAAGCAATCAAGGCGAAGAGCCGTTGGAGCATTAAAGACCCGAAGCGCGGTGCCCGTCTATCAGACTACGAGAGAGCCGTTGACGGACGCTTGTAAGCGCCCAAGAACTCAGCGTTTAATCACCAGTCTTAAGTCGGCAATCCTAAGGTCTTTAAGTCGGCCAGAGGAGTCGCTTAATAAAATAGGCTCCTCCACCCCATGTAAAGGACACGATTTCAATACCCGGAGAGGGCATAGAGAATACTTGCGAAGCAAACTATTTTTTCACTAGAACGAGGCTTTTTGTGAAAGGGTGTCTTCCTCCAGCTTTAGGTTCTGTGTTGGATCCCTCCTTGGCTCGAAAACCCAAAAACCATCCACTGGCGCCGTCTGTGGGGATTCGAACACAAAAACCACGTGCCTACCGAGCACAGCTAAGTCGGAGGAGATCAATCAGAAAGAGTCTTGGTCATCAAGCAATTACAAAATCTACCAGGCAGGAAGCCGAGACCAAGCCGGGCCAGCGCAATGGGCGAGAAGACGACCTGAGAGGGCAGTTGAATCAAGAGGAGCACCCCGGAGCCAGAGAGGAGACGCGACGACGCCGCCGACTCCGACGAGTGAACCCACAGCTGACTACCGCTAACCCCTTACCCCGATCAGTTGCACGCAATCCGGACGTGCTTTCGCCGAAGCACACGCGGGGCCGTCGAGAGCAGTCGTCTACTCGGGTCACGACACGCAGGACTCCCACGCGGAAGGCCGAACAATCAGCAGACGACCCGCCGAGCCGTGAGTAGCCCGTGCAGTCCCGTCACTCCTAGGCTGGGCCAATCGATTCTTTGTCTCTTCGGTCGGGCGGAGCGACCAGCCGAAGGACCGGCTGGGACGAAGAGAACCCCTCCGCCGCCAGCCGTAGAACTCAGGTCGACGAAGCATGCGAGACATAACCGTACGGGAAGGCCGGGCGAACGGCTCGCCGCGAGGAGCGACTATTCCGAGATCAGGTACTAAGTCGCCGGTCAGAAGTCGGTGAGAGTGCAGAATCGACAGGCAATCACACCCAAGAAAGGGTCGAGAATGGCAAACCTGGCACAAGCAGGTTCAAGGAATCTGAAGGAGCAGGTGACGGGAAGGAACAAGGCTCGGTCGACCCCGCACTGCCTGACCTCGTTACCCATTATCCGCCGAGAATATATGGCCATTCAAAATCACCCGGGTGACTTCAAGTCCCCGCGAAAAAAGCTCACTTCGACGGATCGGCGCGACCGCCGACGAGCATTTACTAAGCTACCCAGCGCCCAAAATGCAGGCGTCCTACGGGCTACGGGACCCGGTCATCGTGCCGTGCCTTCCTGCCACGTTGAAGGGCGCGCAAAGATGGCTCGTTAGGAACAGCCCTCGGGGGTCGATCCACAGCTTCGAAGAGCTGGCCGGCCGCCTTTATGAGCCACATACGCCGCTAAATATTTCAAACGCCAGAAAGACTTGACGCATTTGCGACATCCACACAAGATGAAAGGCGAGTCCTTAAAGGTTTTAATTTGGCTGCTGGCAAAACGGGAGATGCAATCGATAGACCAGGGTGGAGGATCCCAGAACCAGGCACTCACTTCTTCATTGCATCCCCTATGCGGTCCGGACAGCTATACAGGGACCTGAGAGATAATCGCCCAAGCCACTTAGCTGACGCCATCCAAAATGGCCAATACAGCGAGCCAACAACTGAACGGCCATAAAAAACACACACGAAAGTGAGAGGTCGGCGGATCCACCCGGGGGTAAAAGGACGAAGCCGAGACGAGAGAGAAGACGCCCGGACAGTGTTCGACGATCTGAGCCCAGGCGACCGTATGATCGTCACCGTCGTCCCTACTTACCGCGCGGCTACCAGAGCGCGGTCCCATGAGGTCCAGCGGTAGTCGCCCGCCTCCGCCTCCACCGATGGACGTGACCGCCGTACAGGTGAGGATACCGGTAAGGCCCTAAATACTGGTCGACTACCTCATAAGTCTTATAATTTGCACAGCACCGAGAGAGTGCTACTACCTGAAGAAAATCATGGAAGGGGGATCATCCAGCAAGGGACCCCCCTAACCAGTGGAAGAGGAGGTCAACCGCCGACGGAGAAACGAGGGGCCCTCCGCCGACGACGGAAATAATCAGGGCAAGCAGCCGGTTTCCGAGGAAGACGGACCACAGTGGCGCCAAAAGCCCAGTCATAAATAACTGATCAGTGGAGGCCGCCGCGAAGGTGGCGACCTTGCAAACACCCGGAAGCTTGGCCGGCCGTCTACGTCGGAACGGTCTATGGCCGAAGAGGAAAGCTCCAAAAAGCGTGTAGGGAGCCATTGTGTTTCACAGATAACAGAACCTGCCAGCCGGTGGAGACACCCCACCGGGAGCATTGGTCATAGCCCATTCTCGGTGTAAAACGGAGTGGCCTCGCTTCGCCGGAGTCTTGGTTGACACCGGGGCAGCGTCATATATTCGGGTACTAGAGCCTTCACTCAAGATCGGGGCTTGACTCGAGAACAGCTCAGACCCTGTGAACACCCTCTCGGCCGGCTATCACTGGGGGACTCGGTGGACCAGGAGGAAAGGGTCTACACTCTTCCCCGTGGAGGTCGGCAGCTATCCCGATGTCCAGAAGCTGAGCATGAAATTCATTGCTGGGTCGACTTAGCTTGCTCGCAACATTGCCCATACTCGGTCGCCCGGGGTCTGGAACGACCTCCGGAGCTTTAATCTCCAATCGCAACATCTATGGTCTAAAGTGTCCGCACGCCAAGTTGGGATAGGAACAGTGCCAGCTGTGAGCCCGAAAGTCGGCCCGCGGACTGCTCATCTACGCCTGCAGAGGAATGGGCAAGCGGGGAATGCAGGTCCATGAGATAAAGCTGAAAGCCCCTAAAAGAGCTGCGATACCGCCGCCCTGAGCCGGCTGTAGAGTTGGGAAGAATCGAGATTGACCGGTGCAGCCCAGTCGGCGGTAAGGAATTGGAGGTCCGGCCTCCCGAGAATTAAAGAGGAACTCGTGAGAGTGCTCCAGGAGCCAACAGATTTGGTCTCCATCGCTTGGGGCCCTGAAGACATGCCCGGCGTCGACCGATCGATCATCTCACACCGACCTCGCCGTACGACCCCCGAGCCATCGGCCCGGTCCATGCCAGAAAAGGCGTATTTGGCGGAACGACCAGAGGGGTTCGTAAAGAAGAAATAAGCCCCTGTTAACCGGCTGGGCATATCAGAGAGGCTCAAGTACCCAGATTAGGCTTGCCAACCGCTGCGTCCTTCGTACCAAAACCCCCGGCATTGGCGAATGTGTGTCGATTACACGGATCTCACAAAGCCTGCCCAAAGGATCCATTTCCTCTGCCGTCGGATCGACCAGCTGGTCCGAACGAAACGCGCCGGGTCAGCGCTTCTCTAAGTTTCATGGATGCCATTCCGAGGGATATCACCAGATATTCATGCATCCGGCGGATGAGGAAAAACCGCTTTCCTAAACCCCAGACGGGTTTATTGCTACCGTGTCATGCGTTCGGACTAAAAAACGCAGGAGCACGTACACGCTAATGGTCGCCGACTGTTTCCCACCACCTTATATGGGGAAGTCGATGGCTGCGTAGTTGACGACTGCTCGTCAAGAGTCGAGAGGAGGATCATCCATGCGAAGACTTTAGCCGACTGTCTTTAAAGTAATGATCAAATATAAGCCTTCGACTCAACCCCCAACGAAGCTGCGCGTTCGCCGTTCCAAGGCGGTAAAGCTTCTTGGGTATATGGTCACAAAGACGAGGCACTCGAGCCTAATCGGAAAAGGTACAAGGCTATCCTCCGACATGGCAGCCGACGCACCGTACAAAGACTTGCAACGATTGAAACGGGTCGACTGGCGCCCTATAGCCGTTTTCTTAGCAAGTCACGGCGGACCAAGACCGTGCCTTTCTTCGAAGCTATGAGAGGAAGGAGGGATTTACATGGTACGCCGGAATGCCAGCAGTCGTAGTCGAAGAGTTAAAAGCAGTATTGTCGACTCCCCCGGTATTCATCCACGCCCCCAAGGAGCGAGCCTTTACTCTTGTACCTAGCCGCCGTCGGCCAAAGCGTAAATTCTGTGCTTGTTCCGGGCAGGATGAGGGATACAGCATCCCGGTTTACCTATGTAAGCTCAGCTCGCTGAAGCAGCCGGAGACTCGGTACCACCACCTTCGGAGAAGGTCGTATACGGCCTTGGTTGTTACCGTGCGTAAAATTAGCACCATACCTTCCAGCCCATACCGATCCGACGTCTTGACGGACCAACCGCTGGGAGCGTGTTGCGGAACCCTCTGTCCTCCGCCGATTGATAGAAATGGGCCGTCGAGCTAACCCAGTACGGAATCGAGTACGCAGCCCAGGCCCTCCATTAAAGGTCAGCTCTGGCCGCAGTTTTTTGGTCGAATGTAAATGTGGGAGAAGATTGAAAAGGAGCACGCCTCCGGAGAGTAAATCCGACGAATGGTGGGAAATGCACGCGGGATGGAGCGTCCAAGTCGCCAACACTCGCGTGGGGCGGTATTATGATTATTCTCCGGGAAGGATTTCGGCTCATCACTCGAACCCATGAAGTATCTCCTTCCCGCATCCAACAACGAGGCCGAATACCCGAAGCAGTGTTGAACGGGTCTTCTCTCCGCAAGGACCTAGGGGTCGAGCCCGCGGCCTCCCCGATATCAAAAACCGAACTCCCCGGCTAGTAGTCGGCGCAAATTTCGGGAAACGTGTGAAGCAAAGAACGCGAGAATGGCGTTGTACTAAGGAGCTGTCTAATCAACTATGTTAAAAAAGGCTCGACGGCCTACTGAGATACAGAGTACTATCTCGGGCGGACAATGTTCGGAGAGCTCGAACATCTTGTCAAAATCGCCCTGGAAGGCGGTACCGGTCACTTGATAAACTTTGCCAGAAGGAGGATTATCGGCCCAGCGCATCCGAAGGCGCACCGCTAGCAATTCAGCAGGTGACTAACAGAGAGTGGGACCGAGAGGAAAACCCCGAGATGTTTTGGATCGGAGATATCGACGGTTCAAGGGAGACAGGCGAGTTGCCAACCGATCCAGCCGTCGCGCAAGGTTCGGCGAAAAGCCCTCCTTCCGAAATCATTTGATGGATGCCTGTACAAAACAGTCGTTCGGAGGGCCTTTGTTAAGATGCTTGCTTAAGCCTGAGCGGAGAGGTGATGGATGAGGCGCATCGAGGCATTTGCGCCGCGCATCAGGGATCTCACACGCTCGCCCGAAAACTGGTCGTGCAAGGGTACTATTGGCGACCATGGATGCGAGTTGTATTTGAGCGATGTCTAGTGCAGTGTTTGCCAGGCATTCGCCAGGAAGGACACCCGGCCGGCCACCTTCTAACCACCGGTTACCACCGCTATTCCTTTCGCCAAATGGGGAATAGACCTGCTAGGTCCACTACCCGTTTGCCCCGGGAGGGTTGAAGTTTTGCATCGTATGCCATCGACTACTTCACCAAATGGGTCGAGGCAGATCCCTAGCCACCATCACCGCAGTACCAGTGCCGCCGCTTCTTGTGGAAGAGGGTGATCTGTCGCTTCGGCCTACCCGAACACATTGTCAGCGATAACGGACGACAGTTCGACTGCCAGGCATTCGCGACTTCTGTCGACGGCACGGTATCAAGCATACCAAAAGTCTCGGTGGCCTACCCCACCCAAGCGAATGGGCAGGTTGAAAATGTAAATCGGACACTGGTCGACGGAATCAGAAGAAGCTCGGAGGAGTCCAAGGTAACTGGGCGGACGAGCTTGACCGAGTCCTTTGGGCCTATCGGACCACCCAGCGGCGAGCGACTGGAGAGGGGTCCTTCTCGCTTGCTTACGGCTTCGAGGCCAAGGTCCGGTCGAAGTGGTCGAGGCCTACTTACCGAGTCTGCACCTATACGGATGAGGCCAACGAGGAAAAGCTTACAGATTGAGAAGAACTTCTTGGAAGGAAAGAAGGGAAGCGGGGAGTGCGTAATGGTCGCGTACCAACAGGGGTCAAAAGATAATCGGTGACTCGCAAGAACTCGCCGCGGAACCTCCAGGTTGGCGAATCTAGTTGTTTCGCGGAGATCGGACAGCCAGCCAACCCATCGAGGAGGCAAATTGCCGTCAGTGGGAAGGGCCGGTATCGCAATTGCCGCCGTAGTCCAGGTCGGAACTTACAACATTAGGACCAACTGGACGCAAGCTCATCAATCGCATATTGGAACGACTCATCTGAAAAAATTCTATCAGTTAGTCCATGTATAGAACTTATGTATGAGCCAAGGATTCCGGAAATTAAATAAGTACACTGAGTTACAACAATCGTCCCAGGGGGACTCGGCAAGAGAATTAGGAAACAAGGGCTCAGATCCATTTAGACGTTTCCGTGAAAAGCCAAAAGGAAGTCGCCTCGGATGAGAGACTCGCCAGCTTATATATAGAAACGCGAGGCCACGGACCCTGAACCGTTTCTGAGAACAGATAAATAGCTAAAGGTCGCCTTCGACTTTTTGAGGGACTCGGCAGAGAAAAGTTAGGAAACAAGGGCTCAGTCCTTAGACGTTTCCGTTGAAAAAAGCAAAAGGAGTCGCTCGACATGAGAGACTCGGCAATATATAGAAACGCCGGGGCACGACCCCTGAACCGTTTCTGAGAAAGAAAATCCTACAAGAGTCGCCTCGACTTGAGGGGACTCGGCAAGAGAAATTGGAAACAAGGGTCAGTCCTTAGACGTTCGTGAAAAAAGCCAATAAGAGTCGACCATCGAATGAGAGACTCGGCCCAGTATATATGAAACGCCGGGCACACGACCCTAACCGTTTCTGAGAACGAAAAACCTTAAAGAGTCGCTCGACTGACGGGACGTCGGCAACGAGAAAGTTAGGACAAAGGGGCTCAGATCCTTAGACGTTTCCGTGAAAAGCCAACAGGAGTCGCCTCGAATGAGAGACTCGGCATAGTATATAGAAACGCCGGGGGCCCGACCCTGAACCGTTTCTGAGACAAAAAAGGCCTAAAGAGTCGCCATCGACTCGAGGGCTCGGCAAGCGAAAGTTAGGAAACAAGGGCTCAGATCCTTAGACGTTTCCTGTGAAACGCCAAAAGGAGTCGCCTCGAACTGAGAGACTCGGCCTCAGTATATCTAGAAACGCCGGGGCCACGCCCTGACGTTTCTAGAGAACAAGAAAATAGGCCTAAAGAGTCGCTCGACTGAGGGACTCTTTTATAGATGAAGTTAGGAAACAAGGGCTCGATCCTTAAGACGTTTCGTGAAAAAGCCAAAAGGAGTCGCCTCGAATGAGAGAGCCTCGGCCAATATATATAGAAACGCCGGGGCCACGACCCTGAACCGTTTCTGAGAACAGAAAAAGCCTAAAGGAGTCGCCTCGACTGAGGACTCGGCAAGAGAGTTAGGAAACAAGGGCTCAGATCCTTAGACGTTTCCGTGAAAAAGCCAAAAGGAGTCGCCTCGAATGAGAGACTCGGGCCAGTATATATAGAACCGCCCGGGCCACGACCTGAACCGTTTCTGGAACAGAAAAGCCTTAAGAGTCACCTCGAACTGAAGGACTCGGCGACGAGAAAGTTAGGAAACTCAGGGCAAGACCCTTAGTCGTTTTCCAAGAAGAGAAGTAAGAAGTCGCCTCTTTACTGAGGGACTCCGGCAGACGAAAAATTTAGTTGGAATCTTAAAGAAGGAAGTCGGAACGGCAACTTTTATTCAAATCAAGTCCGATAGGGAGGCCAGTCCTTTACAAAAAGAAGCCTAATTTTAAAGACCCTAAGCTCATTATGGAGAAGAGGTGTCTGACAGCGACCCCCTTCAACTTGCGCCCTCTGCCGACTTGTCAGCTGGGGGAACAGAAGAAGGGTTCCTCACGCCTGAGGAGGAGTGGCTTCGGTAAGCGTGGGAGGCGTCGCCACGAGAAGAGTCGCGAGTCAGTAGGCTGCAGCCGAACCTCAGCATCGAGCACGGGCTTGAGACCAGCCCTCGGGAGTGAACGAGGAGTCGCGGGCCGCAGAAGTGGCGTGAATCTGCGGTCTGCGCCTCGGGAAGGGCTCCAAGGGTAGCCGCCTCACCCAAGTCCAGGGAGGAGTCGTCGCCCTCTGAGATCTGCCAGCCACGGCCTAGGCCACCTCCTTGCCTCGGGCTTCGACGCCGCCTGGCCGTCGCCTTCAAGGCCGCACGGATTCTTTGTAGTCCTCAACAGGGAACATCCTCGATCTTGGCCGCTCTTGTCCCTCTCGTCCTCCCACTGGCGAGTTATTCTCAGCAGCTCCGTGTTGTTGTTGACTCCACTCATCTCAAGCTGCTTCGCATTGCTTTCCCCTTGAGAGCTTCTTCCGCCAAGACGCGCTTCTCGCCAAAGGCCCGCATATTCATGCTTTAAAGCC
>VALG01004768.1:0-23317 GCA_009835305.1 Ipomoea purpurea | reverse complement strand
CTCGATGAGTTGTTTTCAATAATTAAAAAAAAAAAATCATTGGTTGTGGAAACGGTGCCACTAACAGCCCCGTTATTTTCACATGCAGCGTCGTTTTGAACTTGAGTCTGCATTGCTGTTATTTTCACACGCGGCGTCGTTTTGAACATGAGTCCACCTTGCAAGGTGAACCCGAGTGCACATCATGTGGTCACCTTGACAGATTGGATCCGGCCTGCTTTGCATTGCTGAGGCCTGGAAGAATGGATCGGATATGCATATTTTTAAATAATATACGTAACTAACTAAACACTATAACATGTTTTCCATTTTATCCATTTTATCTCAACAAATTATACGTAACTAAATATGTAGTATAAATCATTTTCCAACACTACTAACTAAACACTATAACATGTTTGGTTCACTGAAAAATGTTTTTCGTTAATTTAAGAAAAATTGATTTTTCCTTTATTTGGTTCATGAAAAATATTTTCTTCAAAAAATGAGAAAAATATTTTCTATGTCGCCATTAGTATTCAGCATATCTGATTGAAAAGTTAATCTATATTTAATATCCTATTTGATACCATTTTATTTGTAGAACTAGAGAGTAATCTAAACAATATAATGGCCCAGATATGGTGGGCCAAGTCTAATGAGAATATATTGCCACACCACAAAATATATACAAAAGTGTCGTTGTTGCTCATGTTATATTTGTAAACGTTTAGTATTCTACAACATTGTAATATAAGTAAGAGTTACCCACATGGGTAGCCCAACTGATTATAAATGTAAAATTTAGAAGAATGATAATCAGGGATTGAGTCTCACAGCGGTAGTGTGAGAATAACCCTTAAAGTGAGGGAAGTTAATTTACGTCCTCCCAAATGCTCTGTTAGGTCGGGGTGTGGGGGCCCTTAGAGTTAAGGTTCAGCCTTTTGGACATAATATAAATAAGAGGTTCTTGCATTTAATATAGATAACTTACACCAATTTGCCTTTATTTTGACAACTAATTAACACTCTTGACAGATGATTGTGCAATAGACTTAGTCGTGAAACATCTAAAGATTAATAATATTGCGAACCATATATAACAATGTATTATTTCTATTGAAACAATTAGCAAAAATGACATATGAGTGATCATTTTGCAGCAATGGTTATATCATGGATCATGGTTCACATTGCAAGGTAGAATATGTATATAAGTTCATTTTTACCGCATTACCAGTTCATTTTTAGTAGTTTATTATACTTTCGATACTGTTCATTTTTAGTATATTCTAAATTCATTTTAGTGTAATACTAAAAACTGAACATATAATATCAATGGTCAACCTTGTAATGTAGATCATGGTCTATATATGATATAATTTGTTGTCATTTTAAGGTTTTGTTTTGAGTGAGGTTCACTTCTAATTTTGGTCATGTCAAAATGGATTTAGATTCTCCTAGTTAATTAAGATGATGAATTTTGTGTGTGTGCGTGTGTATCAGTGTATATATATATACACACACACACTCAAAATAAATAATGAATGAATAAAAAATTGATTCTCAAAGTATACTTAGAAATTTAAAAAATAAAACTGTTAAAAGGTTCTGAAGAAATCTTTAAGAGATAACATTTATACCACTAAAAATTCAGAAGTGACGTTAATAATTGACATATTATTGATGGGTATAAATTATAATTTTTCCTAAATCATATGATAAACTAAATAATGCAAATAAATAGAACGATGAAATTCAAAAATTAATGGAAATCACGAACATTTTAGGGTTAACTCAAATCAAGAATTTCACTATTTGGTGTCATAATACATATACAATAATCATTTGGCTGTTATTGGAAGGAATTAAAATGGTGCATTGGTGCTCCACAGCATGAAGGAGATAATCAAGCCAATTTTCCCAAGAAGATATAATTCACGAGTTCGACTTGATTTATCTTGGAAAGGATAGAGGAGAACCTTCTAACAACATATTTTAAATTTTAAAAGAAGTTGAAATGTAGTAGTTATACTAATCACTAATGTATTATGAATAATTATGAAAAATGAGCCGCAACATTTATACGAATAACACTTGTGTAAGACCGTCTCACGAATCATTATTCATGATACGGATCGGTCGAGTCAGGTAAATATGCAAATGTAATGCTTACATTAGCAAATGTAATACTGCATCATGAATAGAATATCTCATACTTGTAAGGAAAACGTAATATTTTTTGCAGTGGGAGCAACCTCTCAAAGTTAGGGGGTTCCTTATGCGCAGTGAGCAAAGCTCTAGCCCCTGTGGTTCATGTTCAGTTGAGTTACCATGATTTACATCATCCCAAATGTTCTTTCGGGTCGGATGGGGTGGGGTGGGGGGGGGGGCCTTAGGGTTGGGGTTCAGCCTTTTGGAAGAATATTTTTATATTTTGATTAAAAAATATTACTTTTTCACCAAACGTATTATACTTTTCCTTATAAGTAATGTTGCATTTATAAAGAAAAATGTAATATTTTTACATCAAAATGTGAAAGTATTATATTTTTCTTCAAAAGTATTACATTTCTCATATAAGTAATAAACATTTTATTCATAATTTAGTACTCTGTATTACATTTACTAGTATAAGTATTACATTTCATCTTGGTTCGATCTATTTCACAAATAAATGTATGTGATATGGTCTCACACAAATTTTTTTATCAAAAGATATCGGATAAAATTATAAAAATATATATAAAGGTCAAATTCACATCTTTGTCATAAAAATAATGTATTTTATTTACACCTCAGGGTGCATAACGTAATTTGAAAATTTGGACGGCATTTGGAAATTTGAATTAAATATGGTGGGAATGTGATGAAAAGCAGTCAAAAGTGCATTTGACCTACCCACCCCTCTCCCCCAAAGGGTCTTTTTGCATGAACATCTTTATTTGTTAAAGGAAACATTTTAAATCACATTATTATAATGTGAAATATTCATACAACGACAAATATCTTTATAAAATAATTATAAAAATTCGTGTTGTTATTATGATTAAAACTTTGGATAAAATCATGCATGCGCAAGTTGAAACTTAAAAACGTTAAATTTAATTTCAAAATGTTATGAATATATCAATAATTTAAGATTCCTCACGAATAAAATTGTATTACTTTTAAATTTTCAGGAATTAGTATCACTCAATTTCATTGAACAATATCGTTGATTTTCAATGATGTTTGTTTATTTTAATTTGGTGAATCTATTTATCTTTGTTGATCAATCTTGTTAATTTAATTTAACTTCTAATAGTGTTGGTTAACATGTTATTGATCTCGTTGAATAGTCTTGTTAGTTTAGACTAATTTTAAAAATTTTGCGAGAAAATAAAGTCTTTTGTGAGAGGTTAGAAATAAGATTTTTAAGAGTTATATTAGTCTTAGTTTGTAAAAAAAATAATAATAATAATAATAAATAAAAATTATATTATCTTTTAAAATTTAATAGTCACAAGTCAAAAAGTTAGACTTTCATTCCCAAAAGGATAAAAAGCTGATTTACTTTCACTCCATCTATTGGATGCCAAAATTGAAGTTTTGAATTTTTTAAAATTGAATTTTTAATTTGTCGATCGTTTTCACACCTCTTGGAATTCGTTTGCATTTGAAAATTAGATTGACAAATTGCCTTCCTGCTTAAATAATTCAAACGGCATTTATTATTAATCTCTACTCTTAAATAGAGAAAATTACCGATTTGGTCCCCCGACTATGAGGATTTCACCAATTTGGTCCTCGACTATCAAAATTACTCAATTTGGTCCTCGACTATGACATTTTTACCTGATTTGGTCCTAAAGTGTTATTTGCAAGTCAAACCTAAAAGGCAATTTGAGATTTTAAAAAGTATCTTCCTTCTTATCTCTAAATCTAAGTCGTTTGTTTTATATAAATAGGTTATTTGTTTTCGATAGCAGTCGCAACTTCAATATGCAACCAAAGTGCAGTGAATCATCTTCATCCAGCTATAAGAATCAAATGATGTTCGAAATGAATATGCTTATAGCTGGAATTTAAATGATGTTGGCACAAGGCAGCAAATTTTTGAACATTATTCGAATATTATAGCTGGACGAAGATGATTCACGACACTTTGGATGCATATTGAAGCTGCGGACTGCTATCGAAACAAATAATCTATCTATATAAAACAAACGACTTAGATTTAGGGAAGAAGAAGGAAGATATTTTTTTAAAAATCTCAAAATTGCCCTTTAGGTTTGACTTGCAAATAACACTTTAGGACCAAATCAGGTAAAAATGTCATAGTCGAGGACCAAATTGAGTAATTTTGATAGTCGAGAACCAAATTGGTGAAATCCTCATAGTCGATGGACCAAATCGGTAATTTTCTCTCTTAAATAAATTACTATTTTTAAAATAGTTTTATTTTTCCTCTTTAATTTACTTTCTAATGTTTCAACTTTTGACGTGTCAAATTATCAATACAATTCATTTACTACCGTGAGTTGCCAATCTTCTTGTGCTATAAATAAATTTGGTATCAATCAAATCATTCAAATGTGAAAGAACCCAATTGTATATTGCATATATGTCCCGTTAAAAGATAAATATTAAGGAGTGAAATAATAATGGAGAATGTAGCATTATTCTTATTTATTAAGTATGTAAGCGAACTAATTGAATAGTAATCATGAACTTCATTTACGCTTATTGATTTATTTTTTTAAAAAGAGATAATAAAATTTTATAATTCAATTACTAAATGAGGTGATTTTAACAAAATTTGAAATTTCTTTTATCAATTAGCCGGATATTTCATCTAGATTATGTAATTGTTCCTTCTATCATAGTTAAATTTGAAGGGTTTTTTTTTTTTTTTTTTTTTTTTTTTTTTTTTTTTGGTGTTTGGTAAATAGTTGATTAGGTTAGTAGATTTGACTAGTTGATATACTAGCTGATTATAGAGAAGTGTTTGGTAAATTAATTGTTAGCTGATAGTTGATTAACTACAAAATGACTTTTTCAAAGAGCTTATCAAAAAAGCTACTTTGAGTAGCATTTTGAATTTTAGAGTAATAAATTGTTGCAAAAAATTAATTAATCGAACAACTTATATATGATTGTTTAACCAATTAAACGGTTAATAGTGGTCAAATAAGTCAAAAATGACTAATAAGCTACTATGTTACCAAACAAGACCTTTATTATAAAGACTTTGTGCGATTTTTTTACAGTTGCTATCCAATGATGTGTACTTAACAAAACTCTACTCTTCTTGAAATAATTTTCAAACAACGCAAGACCAATAAAATACAATATAAAGACTTTGTGCGATCAACTCGTTCCCATTTTCAAGGTATTTATGGATTATTATTCCATTATATTTAATTTAAATTTGTACCTATCTTCATTTTTCAATTCTTAACATTCCATCAATAACTTCAAAAACAAAAGTCGCGCAAAATAAAACAACTTTCACAAACCAATGATTATGCTTAATATCTTCATCTTGATTTCAAACATATGCATGTAGAGTTGTAGACTTTGGAGCAAATAAATAACACTATGCACTATATATATATATATATATATATATATATATATATATATATATATATGACACATAAATATGATTTAATTATAATTAGAGCTTCATACTAGTTTAGTTATTAGAACATCCATAGTATTTTAAATTTTTAGTGTTTTTATTCAGCCGTAGGAAAAAAAGTGAGGAGAAGAGAGGAAGCAAAAAAAAATAAAAAAATGTGTGTCAGGAAAACAAAAAATAATAATAATAATTAAACAAAGTAATTTACGCGTCAGCTAGACGCGAAACAAGTGTGCGAACGCACACTTGTGAGTTGTGATGTAATCTCTACATTTATCTGATCTTCTAGCATCAACAATGGGATCCATAAAAATATAATATTGCAGAGTCAAAAATCACCCTCCCACACTAGTGTGCATGCTCTTAGCTCATCTCCAATCCAAAATATCAAAAATTTACACTAAATGTCACATCAAAAATATATTTTCACATCAAAAAAATACTTTCACACCAAATTTTATTAATTTTCAACTAACACATTACACCAAATGTTCTTTTATACTAAAATAATTTTGTTTCTCAAAATTTAAAAGTGTATTAATTAGTTTGAATTTAGTATAAAATATATTTTGTGATGTAAATAATAATATTTGGTACAATTTAATTTTGTTAAAATTATGTTTTATGTAGTTTAATTTTAAATTATTTCATATTCAATATTAGTCTTGTTTTAATGTATAAATAAGGAAGGGCAAAAGAGTAAAATTACTCATCATCTCGTGTGTGAACAGCGTCGCGCCATATATTCACCTCCGCAACAAAACAAATGGTGTTTGCCGCTAGTTTGACATGGGAAAATTGGAGCACATCAAAATAGTGGAATGGTGGTTTGACGATGTGATTTGTCTTTTACCGTTCCCTTGGTGATGGCCTTACAACTTGTATGTGATTGATGTTTAATTTAATGTTCAATTCATATTTAAATTGCAAAATTGTCTTTGCCCTTGTTAGCTAATTTTTATTTATTTGACCAACTTATGATATTTTTTTTTTGTCTTAACTTATTAATATCAATAAACTAAAAATAAAAAGTAATTTTTTTGGTGTCAGCTAATTGCATATACATCACAATAATAGAATGTAATTAACATTAGCAAACTTAAAAATGGCAAACTCACTGCATCAAGAAACATAATGTTATTATTTGAGATTAAACAAAAATTACAAACACGCATTTTGTATCTTTTTTTTTTTTTAAAGTAAACGGATGCATATATTAATCAACCAAAGCAAGAGGAACATCCTCGATCCCATACCATAGAGTTTGCGCATTTTGTATCTAAATTAGAAAGTATCTGTTCATATACTTTCTCAACATACTGAAACACAAAGAATCAATAACGCCTCCACTAAGGCTCGAACTCATAATTTTCCAAATAAAAGTCCAACCCGGATACCATTAGACCACATAATATTTTTAATATAATTACTAAATATATAAATTTTGTATTCTAATACTCAACAAGATTTATAGTTTATATATAGTTTAAAATAAGTTATAAGATCTACCCACCATAATCTAAATTAAGAAAAAAAAAATTAATTTATCTTCGAACATAGTTTTTTCTGAATAAAAGAAAACTATAAAATAATTAAAATAATAAATGAATTACCTTCACATACATAGTACTGAACTACTACCTATTTATTAGCTTGTACTCTACTTATAAATTATTATAACTACCATCCACAACCACATGAGGTAGGAATGACTCCAATCAATTACAGCCCTAAAAGAATATGCTATTTATTTACCACATTTATTATTTTAGCAATTAATTTCATTAAACTTCGGCATGCATAAATTCAAATTAATTTAATTTTAAAATTGTATCCATTTATTTATTTAAATTGTCGGTGAAATAGTAAAAAATATATTGAGTCTTGGGAAATAAAATATTTGAGATATATAGTAGAGGAAATCCTTTGTAATGCAGTCATGTCAAAGTTGTGAGTCCATGTGACCATCCCCCTTTTTAATGTGTAGGGTGTAAATTCAACAATACTCATTGCATTATTAACTTAGAGAAGTATAGTAAAGTAGACTATTCTTTTAGGTATGGAGAAATTATTTTTGCTTTTAATGTACAACAAGGCTTACCCTATAAAATTGTGCTTTAGTTTTTCATTTTATTGTTGTTTTTAATTTAGTATGAAAAAATTTCAGTAAAATTTCCTATAACTAAGTTGTGTAATTAGATTATGAAAATATATACTTGTATGATTAAAAGTAGAAGTAGCATTTTCTGACATAGATTCATTAGATTTGACCAAATGACTAGATGAGATTGATTCTTAATTTTATCTTGAAAACAAGTTCTCATGTAATCACTGTTATATGGTCAAAGTACATGTACGATTCTTATATTATAGTGTGTTGTTCAATTTAGTCCATATGTCTCAATTTTGTTTAATTTAATTCATGTAGTTTAAAAAGTGGTACAATTAAGAATAATAGTCAACGGTACTAAAAAAAAGAGTTAACTACGTGTTAATATAACCATTAACTTAGTTGACTTGGAGCTGACATCATTTTGCCGCATCATGATATTTAAATTTCAACTCAAATATTATTTTATAAATATTTAAAATTAATTATTTTACAACTAATATATTACATTAATATGTCAAAAATAAATAATTACATACATATTAGTGGAAAAGATAATTAATTTTAAATATTTATAAAATAATATAATTTTCAATTAAATATTATGATGTGACAACGATGATGTCAGTACTACGTCAGCTTAACTAACGGAAATATTAATATCATCAACTATCACCCTTAATTATACTACTTTTCGTCTACATTAACTAAATGATTCACACAAAAAATAGTATTTAAAAAATAGATTTAATTTATTGAAGAGTAAATATATTTAATTTATTGAAGGGTGGGAATAGCTAAAATAAAGATAAGAAGCTAAAATAATTTGAATGCGACGAACTGTAATATAAACTTGTCAACTACATTAACTAAATGGTTCAAAAAAAAAAATTTTAAAAAAATAAATTTATTTTTATTAAAGGATAGGAAGAGCTAAAATAAAGATAAGAAGCTAAAATATAAAATAAAATTAAAGTATAAGAACAAAATTAATGTATATGGATTAAATATATGAATTTAAACTAAATTTTATGTTCATTCTCCCCCAAAACGTTTACATTTATTTTAATTAACTGAATCAATAAATATTTCAAACACATTTTATATTCATATTAACAATGGGACATCCTTATATCAACACATTTATTTTATCATAATTGACACAGTTATTATTTTGGGTAACATGTAGTATGTTTGGAGATATTATTATTTTACAAATCATTGTGTTAAAATTGGTTACAAATTTGATTCTTACTGAAATTTTCTTGATCAAATTATCGTACAAAGTCTTTCCCGTGCGATTTACATCTCCTTGTAATTTGTGAGTTATTATACATGAACAAAATTTGGTTAATACATATTTTCGAATAGTAGTACAATTTTTCCTGGTCACTTAAAAAAATTACCATAGATTCAATTGGACATAAATAGTATATATAAATATATTATTAACAAATATTATAAAATTGTTTAATTAATTGAAAACTTGAATGTATAAAGTGAAATTGAAAAAGAAAAAAAAAAGGAAAGAAAGAAAACAGTCAGATACAGTAAAAATTATTGCCCGACAATAACATTGGGTCAGATTTATGTTTTTCCTTGTTTTGTTTTAAGTAGTGGGAGAGTGAGGGAGAGAGAGAGAGAGAGAGAGAGAGTTGTAGGAAGAAGAGTGTGCTGCTAGGAAGGAGACAGACAGAGAGATCTCTAAGATCAGCAGCTGAAAGGCAAATCTTTGTAAGCTCTCCATTTTCTCATGCAATGATTCCTTCGATCTCTATGTTTCTCTTCCGCTTCTTTCCACTTCTGTTTCTGGAAACCTTGTTCCACCTCTGCCTCACTCCATTTGCTATGTTTTCTTGCTCCATTTTTTTTTTTTCCAAATATTTGTTTGTGTATGATACTGTTTCCAAGTTTTTGTTTTTATTTTTTACTTCCATTTGAAAAATGGGGTTGAACAAACTAGGAACTTTAAGGTGGGTTTAGCTGTTTTCCATGATGGGTTTGAGGCTTTTGAGCTTTTGATTTGACTGTGTTCATTTTTCAGGGCATTTGATCTTGCAAAATTAGAAGTTTTTGAGTTGGGTTGAGTTTTCAGCTGGCAAGATTAGGGCTTTTGGATGAATTGAATGATTGAATGATTACTTTATCTTAGTTGCCACTTACCCATATATTGTACTCTCATTTGGATTTTAGGGTTCTTTCCAAATTTAAATTTATTAGGGAGTAATAGTTTGCATTCCATTTCTGAATGGTCATCCCTAATTTCTGGAACTCTGGCAATTGGTATCTTAACATGGATCTGTCCAGGATTGATATGAAATACCTAGTATTCTGGGTACCATTTTGGGTAAAGCAGTTAAAAGGAACCTTCAGAATATTATTCCTTTCATTGCGTGATGAAATAATTCGAAATTTATGTGTTGAGCTATCATAGTTTGGAAACCTTTTGTTAGCGAGCTGTGTAGGAGATTTAAGGCAGCTGATTCCTGATGCCTTTCGGTTTTGAACAATCATGTTTTAACGCTTTGTTTTATTTTTTTCGTGCAGGCAGATGGGGAGGGAGGTTGCCAGTTTACGTATCGACAAGAAAGCCAATTTGAAACCAAATTGTAATGGCTCAGAGGCACTTGGAAGAGACGCGAATATTGAGGATTGCGGTGAGAAGCAAGATGTGCTGTCTGTTAAGATCACGAATTGTGAGGCCGGGGAGGGAAAAGTTGTGAAAGCTGACACTCTAAAGTCGAGTGACAAGAAATCGAACTCGACCGTGAAGCCTGCCTCGGAGTCTGCTATTATTGTAGATGCAACTTTAGATGCAAACCCTGATATGTTGAAGTCCCCGGGCCCTGGTCTTGTTGGCAAGCATCGTGGTAACGGTGTTGAGACTACTGATACTGGTTCGAACTGCTCTTCGAAATCGAACGATCTGCACTCCCCGTTGAGTGTAAAAAGATCACAGGTATAGTTTCACACGTGTTGAGCATATAACCATTAATGTGCAATCCAACTATAAGCTTAAGCTTTTAGTTGAGATGGAGCACATGCTTCAATTTGGTATCAGAGCCAGACCAAAGGTCATGGGTCACGCTCTCTTATCGGGACACTTTTTCATGTCTTGTAAATGTGATGACTTGAGTATAAACTCGACCCTTTTTTTTATTTGAATTCCAGCAAATTCCTCTGGTGTCAAGAAATGATAGGAAACACCACGACGAAGAAGATAGTTGGTCCTTGGCTTCTTCGTATCCTTCTTTATGAATTTTAATCTCCTCTCTTTTCTAGACATTTACTATTCGGGCATTCCCATTTTCTTTCGTTTTCGACTTTTCGAATCTATTATCATCCTTAGCTTGTATAGTGCTGCAGCATCTGTGAGAACTCTCAGATCCAAAATTACTGTCCCAGTTGCTCCGACTTTTAAATCTGCAGATCGAGCTGCAAGACGCAGAGAGGTATTTTCTTAATAAATTCGTCATTTATGTCTGAAACCCGTTTCCCCTATATCATTGCTTGCAATATATATCGACCCTTTATGTTTGTTTATACTCCCGTCACAGTTTTACTCAAAGTTGGGGGAAAAACACAAAGCTTTGGAAGCAGAGAAACAAGAATGTGCTGCCAGAACTAAGGTATTTCAGTGATTGAAATATTGAATGCTCACGTTTTTCCCCGTCTCGTGTTTGTATTCCAGACAATAATGCTCGAGAAATTAGATAATGAACTTTGCATAAATTATAGGAAGAAGAGGAAGCAGTTATAAAGCAGATTAGAAAGAACATGGTCTATAAGGCAAATCCAGTTCCAAGCTTTTACCATGAAGGGCCTCCACCAAAAGCCAAACTTAGAAAGTAAATTCTCGATATCTTCATAAAGCTAGTAAATTTTGCACTTTTTTTGTTAGTGGAAGCATAGTTTTAACGTTCTTGGATACAGCTACCTCTCACTCGTGCAAAATCACCCAACCTTTCACGGAGAAAAAGCTGCAGCGATGCTGTCGTTTCTCCAGAAGTGAAGCAGGTTTGTGGTCGGGGTCGTCACAGCATTGGCGGTTACAGGCAAGGGAACACGAGCGCCATAACTCCCAAAAGTAAAGGCCCGGTGAACCGGGAGAATGTTAATGGAACTAGCAGTGCAAAACCAGTAAACAGAACTCCACCAAACCAGGCAAAGGAAGCTCCTGCAAACGACTTGCCAGCGAAGGAGACGAATGCAAGTCCAACTAACGACGTAAAGGAAACTCCAGCCGAAGAGGTGAAGGAAAGTGATCGTACTATTATAGATTTTCAGGCGAGCGGGCATATTGCTGCTCAATCATGAAGCAGTTTAGCTCCTTTTTTGGTGTTTCTGATTGTACTTTTAGAGGAAAACGAACTGGACTCCTTAAAATGGTCATTTCCTTGGTTGTTGGCAATGACTTGTTGATCAATCTGTGTTGTAAATTGTGTAGCAGTTTGTGTTTTTTTGGTAAATATTTGACGAGGAAGAGAGGCATGGAGCATGGACTGACTTGTTTATAAACGTACTTCCTTCAACTTTTTTTGTCTGATTATCGGTTCTTACCAATGCTCCCCATGATAGCATGTCTACTCCTATTTTATTTTACTCATTTTTATCTTATCACTAATCACTAATATATTAATACAAAAGAAATAATATTTAATGCCTATTTATGCCACTTTGATTTACAAAAAAGTTAGCAACTGTTACTCAAATGTGCGTTTTGGATGAGGTTTATCTTGTGATCTGATAGTACTAATTCCACGTAATGCGGTCAAGGAAGTCAACACGATCAAGTCAAAAGCAAGTAAGGTCTTTATTGATCGGTGAAGGACCTATACAATCTAAAATGGCTATTCCGAGGGACGACTAACTGCGGTCGGCTGCGCTGTAAATAGCCTATCGATCGTCTCAAAAGTCCTCCACACTGTTGTCGCCGCGGGTATTTAAGCCGCTAGGCCGGAGACACAATTCGCCGGCTGACATGTTACCCACGTAGCACCCACGTGTCTTCACCCAGCGAGCCCTGCCTGCCAGCGCGTAACGTTGCCACGTGCTTCTTCTCAATTCTCTCGTTCAAGAGCCTTCAATCGGGTGTCGAAGACATCGGTCGGGAGGTGCACCGGTCGGGTCCGACCGGATTCCTTCAGGAATATTCGACCTGTAAGGCTGTAAACCTGCATAAACAACAATAAAACACGTGGCATGTCGATCGGGGTATTCCCTACCATGATCCAAAAATGCATTCTGAATGAAGTCTATCTTGTGAAACCTTGTAGTTGTAAAGTCGAATGTTTGACTAACTTGATTGAATTGTTCGGCAATGCCTCTAACTTCAACTCCACCTTGCTTGTATTTTTTTTTTTGCTAAATTTATTAAATAACTCTTACGGGGGGTTTGGTAACGATGGGAGAAATAAGGAGAAAAAATTGCAATTTCATGGGAGAGGAATAAAGTCTGGTTGGTAAATGATAAAGACCAAAATGCCCGTGTAATTGCGATTCTAAGGAAAGATATAGATTATTATGGAGGGCAATTTGATTTTCACACTCCAAAATTTCTCCCCATGATTTCTTAGGAGAGATGGGAAATTCCATATTTTTTTGAATGCTACTGACTTTATTAAAATGTAGTATCTGTTCATATACTTTCTCAACCTACTGATACATAAAAACCAATAACGCTTCCACTGAGGCTTGAACTCACAATCTCAGCTCGCCGCTCGATCGGAATTGTAATTCAAGGCGGCCACGGTGACCCTTCCGCCACGACGGCTTGGCCAACGACACGTGAAGCAGAACGATGGTGCCTAAGTTGCAGACTTATGCGAAACGAGGTTGCCCAATTTAATGACTTATGCGGAAAAATGGTGCCCAAATTGCGGACTTATGCGGAACGATGGGGCCTAAGTTGCGGACTTATGCGGAACGAGGGTGCCTAAGTTGCGGACTTATGCGGAACGAGGGTGCCCACTTATGCGGAAAGAGGTGCCCAAGTTGCGGACTTATGCGGAACGAGGGGCCAAGTTGCGGACTTATGCGGAACGAGGGTGCCAAGTTGCGGACTTTGCGGAACGAGGGTGCCCCTGCGGAACGAGGTGCCCAAGTTGCGGACTTATGCGGAACGAGGGGCCCAAGTTGCGGACTTATGCGGAACGAGGGTGCCAAGTTGCGGACTTTTGCGGAACGAGGGTGCCCAATTTAATGACTTATGCGGAAAGATGGTGTCCAATTGTGGACTTATGCGAAATGATGGGCTAAGTAGCGGACAGTTGCGTAATGACTTATGAGAGTTAATTTAAGTGCCATTTTATATACAAGCTGCTTGGCTAATAGGTAGAGAAAGTAGTTAAAAAAAGAGATGAATTTAGACTATTTCATGGTACCATTTTCCCGTTATTCTGCGGTTTATCAGTAGACCGGAACGACTTATCCCATTCTTTCCCTCCAAATTGTGGGAGGCCATGGCGCACTCTAACGTCTCCAACCATTTCCTCTCTTCTCCTTTCCTTCTTCAACCCCTCAAACCCCGCAACCCCACTTTCGCTAACTTCTCTTTCCTTCCCCGTTTCTCCAACCCTATTTCTCCATTTCGGAGTTGCTCCATCACCGCCTCCGACAACAACGCGCCGACTTCCGGCGGAAGGCAGCCAATGAGCGACCCGCGCCGGATCCCAAGGAAACCGAAACGCTCGTCCTCTTACGGAGCTTCCCGGAGGTCAGCGATCAAAAAGAGCTTCACGCAGGGCAGGTGAGCTTCGCGAACCGATTCCTGATGACCCGGTGGTCGGGATTATAGGAGGTGGGATGTCTGGCTTGGCTTGCGCGCTTTACTTGGATAAGAGAGGCATCCGTTCCAGTGTTTTTGATACGGTTTGTCATTGTTACCCTTCTCCTCTTCAAATTGCTTTGGGTTTCAGTTACACATGAGAGGAATGCATATTTAATTTTGACTTGTAAAAATTTAATTTTGATATCTTCCAGTTTCCTATAAAAGCTCTGTGATAAGTTAAATATGTCTTTGTATACATCTATTTACTGATTTTTTGGCTTGCTTTAGGGAATTCATGGATTAGGAGGAAGAATGGGTACAAGAATAATTGATCCTCAAAAGCTGATATTTGACCACGCAGCTCAGTTCTTCACTGTGACTGACCCTAGGTTCTCTGAGCTGGTTAATGATTGGTCCAACAAGGGTCTGGTTCAACAGTGGCTGGGTACAATTGGGGAGCTTGAACTAGGAGGAAAGTTCTCTCCTTTTCCACCTTCACCTCCAAGATATATTGGTGTCAATGGAATGCGCCCACTTGCAGATTCCACTATTGTCCCAGGTGCCTTATCTTTCTTTATTTAACTGGGCTGTCTAGTCTTTTTTTTCTTTCTTGTATCTGGAAAGAAGCTGCTTGAGAAAGAAGCTGCTTGAGAGGCCAGGCTTTTGATTGGTGAACACTATCATCATTCTTATATTTCCTTTCTGCTATCTGACCTAGTGAAACTAAATCCTTATTGATGTATAATAAGATCCAGAAGAATTTTTATTGGATAGGGCCTTTGAATTTGTAGTACATTTCCTTCTTCCTAATACATCTTTCCTTGATAGCTGCTTATATCTAAAGAATATTTGTTGATAAAGTTTGTTCTTCTCATTAGGATTTGGAATTGTTGTGAATGTTGATAGCGGCAGATCCTGGCGGTGTAAAGATAATGTGGAGTGCGGCCAAGTACTATCGCCTATATGTTTGGTCTCGGTGATTTGGCGATATTTTTGTTGGCATGTTGGCACTTGATGGGTGTGGAATGGAAAGGGTGGAAAGCCTGATTGTGGCGCCTCAATTGTGTGTAGCCAGGTTGTCAGATGTGGCCAAGATTCCAAAGATTGCGTACCTTATAGCTTCTCTCGCAATAATGTACTCTTATTACTGTGTAGTTAGTATTGTCGGTCTTTGCGATAATAAGGGATAAATCAAAAATTTACATATAAGAGGAAATCTTTCTGCGTAATTCCCCTTACTAGATGAATGTTAGATTGGTGTGTCCTGTTGCTCACGCTTCTATTGACCGTTGCAGATAAGTGTGCTCAAACCTTGTTTTCAACCCTTAAAAGATCCACTGCATGGATGGTAGCTATTTTCATTCCTGGGACTGGGTGGTATGATTCTCCTGATATATTTTTTGTCTCATGTGCTCTATGGTCGGAGGTACATGGCTGTGTTGTTATGGAAGCGGGAGGAGCCTTCGGTAGTATGGGCCGATAGTAGGCCGAGTCGCGTCTCGCACATAGCCTACATACATCTCTCTCTTTTCCTCGGCTCGCTATGCTCCATACGCCCGTTACGTATGTTTGTTTTTGAAAACCTCCAGAATTGAATTGTGTTCTCATTGTAGTGGGTTGAAGTGTAGGGCAAGGTGTGTAGCTTGTCTCTTGTTTGCGACTCCTCCTTACAACCTGATCCTGCCCGAGAAAATATGCAACCAATCTCCTAGGCCTGGGATCGAACTTGTGCGCCGAGATCATCCAATCGCGCCCCTATTCCCTACGCTAACACTGTCCAGGCCCCTTATGAGCCCCTTATATACAGTATAATTGCGGCAAAGAGTCTTACGTACTATCTTTAGATCAAGGCCATTCAACAGTTAATACATATGTAAAAGATGTTAGTATGTCAACTACGTTCCAGAATAGAAATATAAGTAGGAATAGGAAAATATCAATAATGGCGTACGCGTGCGATGCGTCGTACATTCAATGTATCTCTAGGTTATTTTCTGCACTTCAAATTCCAACCAACCGATCCATCTCCTTACTCTACAATGTGTGTCAGGAGATGTACTTTCATGTGCAGATGTGACGTTGCTGCAGACTCTATAACCGCGTGAAACACTAGGCCTACAAAGCAAACTAAGAAGCCCATCTCTCTCTCTCTAAGACCAACCAAAAGATTATAGATAGACTTGGCCCGCTCATCTCTCAGGCCACTCTATACTTATATATATAGAAATCCTAGCAATCGTGTTGGGTGCATCTTTCTAAGTTGGTATACAAGCGCACTAATCAAATGATCTTGAGGAGTGTAAGTAGGGTGAGAGAAAAATAAGAACTTGTCACTACCTTCGTAATAGTGATCGCGCACCCAATTAAAGTTATATCCAGCCTCTACTTGATTAACCAGAAGGCTACTGGTGTGTTGTGTTGTGTGCGGGAAGGATTGTGGGGGTTGGCAGCATCAAAAGCTGTGAGAAGAGAACTTAACATAAGGAGGTCTAAGTCACAGCTGACAATAGGCATAGTTCATTCCTAAATAGCTCAGCATAGTTTTGAGGGTTATTTAAGATGACATGCAATATTTGTTAACTATTTGGTATCCAATTACTTCGTCTTTGAAAGCGCCGATTTTGCTTAGTTCTAAGTCCTCCTTTTGGAATATTCCTCCTTTTAAAAGCAAAAGTAAAAAAGATCGAGTTCTATTTGAAAATTTATAGATAATATAGTTAATTGCCACCAATGACATATTTTAATACTATACTAACAGTGGACCAGGCAAATCGCACGTGAAGAGTAGCAATATATCAACTGTTGCACTTGTTTGAAGTTTAGATCATCTTAAATCTGCAAATTTTACGAAAACTTGTCCGTACACTGTGAATATATACGGGGCTATAAGGAACTGTCTAAGATAGTCAACCATCACAGTCTCCTAAGATATGTGTAGCAAGTCAAATATTTAATTTAAATATGCTTGGTATCCTTCTCACATTGTCGGTACAACTGAAAGGTCCCCCAAAAGCAATATGGTGAAGATAGGAGAGATCCAGACATAAGGCCAAGAGTTAACAATGACAAAACGCTCAATATTTGATGTCACCAATTAAACAAACCTGATCTTCCGTGACCGTTGGATTATGGTCCTCTCCTTTCATCAAGTATTATCGCATAGATTATCAAAACAGTATAATAGAGCAGCGCATAGAGCCAATGCCAAGTACAAGTTTTTGAACGACCCTTTTGCACTAGTTATTGCAAATGTAACCTATAACCCCACCACCGGGTCACTCAGGAATCGGTTTCGCGCGGATATAATATCACAGAAACACTCGTCCCTCTATTCTGGTTTAGGTTGTGTTATGATCTCGCTGACCTTTATGCTCTACCCGGGAAAGCTCTCCGATTTCTATTTAACCAAAAAGGAACCAACGCGAGCTGTTCCTCTTCGGTCTTGCCTGGTCTTGTGCTACTCGGCGCAGATGCGGGTTCGGACTCATTTTGGTCTGCACCTTGCCTCCGAAAAGTCTGTTCATGAGTTCGGTATCTCGAGAAGCGCAGTAGTTGTGATATATAGCGTGTCAGCCATTCATCATGCGCCAAATGGGAATAATTTGGCTTCGGTGTACGTATATGAGGGTATACTCAAGTATACATAGGATGAAACTGTGTCGAACTCGTGTAGAATGCTCTTAATCGAGGTTTTGTCGTTTAGCCCTTGTGACGAACGTGAAGATCGAGAGATGATGCATACAATAGCCAAAAAGCGATGGACTGTATGTAGCGAAATTTTCTTTGCGATGCATATTGTCGTAGTGATATGCGCAATTCGCCTCTCCATATTTATTAGCGTACGCGGGCGCGAGCAAATGCACACTGTCTTCCGCTCCAGATTGTAGGTGTGTCGTGGTGCTCTGTACGCGCACCAATAAAAAAGAAATATGTGTGGTGTTAGATACGTGTTCTCTTTCCTCGCCATGTTTGGATAGCAAGCAGGTATGTCTATATATAACGCTGAGCGCATAGAGACGCAACATGAAAATACAAAGAGTTGAACGGCGTGGCGTTATAAAGAGTCCGGGATAACCATTTCAGATGAGAATCTGCTTAAATATAAATGTTAGCTCTTACTGCATTATTACTGTATTTGTGGAATTGTTCTTTGTGATTAGTCAGCAGGAGTACGCACGCTGTAGACAAAGGAAAGACCGAATAAGTTGATGCCTTGTGACCAGAAGGTTTGTGTTCAAGCCGGATTGCGTCTGGGTATGATATAAAATGCCTACTTTAAATATATAAACTATCACAGGTACCTCTCACGGAGCCACTAGCGCCGCTCCCCCCTCCCGCACCACACCCTCCCCCCCCTCTCGCCTCCCTCCCCCTCCTCGCTCCCCGGCCACTATTTAAATACAGGTACTGCGTCCAGCATATGAACATGATGAGTCTACTCGGCAGATAATATGCTAGAACTCAAATCCAGTCCTCTGTCTATCTAGTTCTCACTGAAATTCTCAGTCTACACTCATTTTCTCTCCTGCATATATTTCACTGGATAGTACAATCTTTCGCAGAGCCTCCTCCGTGCTCTGCGAATATATGTTCGACAGCTATAAGGCTCCCGAATTACCAAGTGCTCCGCATAAGTGCAGCAAAGTGACTTAAGAGCCCCAGCTCGTCTTCATCGTGAGAGGGTGTGTTCGTATGAAATGTCTTGGGTGACGGCTCCACCTCAATCTTAATATTGGCGAATATAGTACCATTTAAAAAGTGGTCGAGGCTCCCTCGTCATTGTTACCCAACATCAAAGTAACGCTACGGTCTTTTCAAATGCGCGTAAATAGGGCTTAACAACGATAGACTATAGTGCTAGCATCCTTTTCCGGCACACTTCGTTAACTCCGCAGATAACGTCCGTCAGTCATTCGGATGGCATCTTATTTAATCGTCCTATTTCTATTAGGCTTCTAGTATAAGCTTCTCGTTGGCATCTCTCGCTTCCGCTTCGTTCTCTGTGCACCAAATGTTCATCGCAAGTTTACACCCAACTTCCTATTCACCAGCATAGAATAGGAGCCTCTGGTAACTCGTATGCGATTCTCGCGCTCTCCCCCCATCAGAATTAACACGCAATAATATACAATAAAAATAATTAAAGGCACACATACTTCTCCCCTCTCTCCACAATATAAAAATTGTAGACGAACCCACCCGATCTATGCCTACTAGAGATGTACGCTAGGGAGACCTTTATAACTCTGTAGACATATCGGTATTACTGCTAATCACGGTTAATCGTCAGCAAACCATAATTGAGCCAGTCCTATGGCAACTAAAGTTAGTATTTGATCTGGCTAAGGTAGTGGAATTTAAATATCTTCTCTATGGTCTGTACGTGAGAGCTGAAGACCCAACGGTTGCCTCGAGGGCATATTAATGTCATCCTAAAAAAAGGGATAGGGGCAACTGTCAATTTGTTGCACCGCTCTTTAATAACCTCGTCTGGTGATTTTCCTCAGGTGTGAACTCAGTCTTCGGTTTATGCTCAGTGTATCGAAAGCACGCTTTTTGCGCACCCGATGCTATTTTCTCTAGCTGGTATGACAAATGGATAGAACTATTGCTCTTTCAACAACGGTTTTGTCCTAGTTTGACTTTGTACACGTATTATTTATAGGGAGAGTGCGGACTATCTGCCGACCAACCAGAAACCAAACTTGTGCACCCCAGCTTCCAAGATGTCGGTCTCTTCCGACTATCCTCGTGGTCACAATTTGCTTCAGTTGTCAAAATCAGAGCCGGCTTGCAGGGACACGGTTGTACATGTCGGATCAAAGGGCTGATCTGGTCTAACATGCAAATGGTTCAAAGTGTCTCGGAAGGGAAGCAGCAAGCTTTAGAGCGGGACGATGGTCTTCCTGATAAATCCAATCAGGTTAAATGTAATTTCATAACACTAATTTGTGTGTAAAATGGGCATTCATTTATCTTTCTCGTCGCGCTAAAACATAAAGTGTTTCTTCTTATGCAGGTTCCTTAGCATTGCCAAGTGAAAGGCTCAGTAAAGCAGGCTGTCTTCAAAAGCCCAACCAGTAGCATATAAAGGGAAATTTATTGGGCTGGAAAAAAGGCCTAACAAGGGCCAAAGTCCTAACAACCCCTGGGATCTTATCGAAATAAACCTTAAGTTTTGTTCGGCATGATAACATTTACTTGCATGAAAGAAAACTAAGAAATAATAAAGGCAGGAAAAAAGTTGTGCCTTTGAGTAACTTTTAGCTATAACTTTTAGAGGTCATATGGCCATAAGCGTTTAGATCATATTATCCAGAAGTGTGTATTATTGAAACCAGGTGTCTACCGGAGGTCTGCTAAGATATGCGTATGTCAAATCCTCGATATCTGATTTCGTACCAGTGATAAGCGCTACTTGAAGACTTCCTAACATTCTTTTCTCCCGCCCCCGTCCCCCTACTTTTTTATTCTTCTCTTTTCCAGATTGCCCAGTATTACTTGCAAAAAACTGTCTTCTGTGATGGAGCTGTAGGCACGCTGTCCAGCAGAAGGAGGTATCGCTGTTTGGTTCCTAGATACATAATATCGGATTCCCTAACCACTGAGTGGACCGTCGAATATTGGGCTTAATATTTCCTTCCACATAGTACGGGATCACAGTTTAGTGTTTGCAGGTAGTAATCGAATGAATGGCAAATTGGAGAATCCCTCTCCCCACGTTTCTTCTAATTACACAGACAATGACCATAGCGTTTTCTTGCCGAAGCCATCATATCTAGCTTTGGGTCATTGGCAACTGCTATCTTGCACTTTTGAATGGTATGACCCTGCACTACTTTGTTTATTCCATTCACTCTTTATTCTCGTGAGCCTCCCTTTGAATTCCTCCAGGCCGGGAGCTGTTAAATCCACTAGTTAATTAATATAGGTCTTAATTAATCATTTCATTTAGTAATTATATTTCCAATTTACCAGAACCAGGTGAAGAATGTAGGTAGCCAAACTCTTAGATATTGTCACAGAAACTGCTAAATTAGTAATAGCCGGAAAAAGGACAGAGGGTAAATATAATATCTTTGCAAGAGGTGAGTGTTAGTCACCAATTCTTGAAAGATAGGATTCAGTTGAAACGAACTTCTCTAGATTAGCTGGCTATGCTCCCTGATCAACAAACAAAAATACAATGTGTCTACTCATTACTCCAATTTTACCATCTTAGTCAAAACAAAACATTGCAAAGTCATCGATCTATCTCTAGGAAAAAAAATAGCCTTTTATTCAATCGAACTTGTTGTGGGTGACAGGCTCGAAAATAGTGTTTAGAAAATTAACTGGCGAAATTTCCCCATATTTCATCTGACTTTACACTTCAATCTTTTGTTGATTTGTGATTTCACTTCTTTAGAAGGCTGGTAACAGATGTTTTTCTCAGGCGTTGTCTACAGTCCATTTAACACCCCCTATTATACCCTCTATAAGTGAAGGAGCCCGCTCTCTCCTTGTCAGGTACCAGATATTTGTATGGGGTTTTGGTCCTTTAATTTGTCAATGATATGCTAAAACTCGCGAACCATAACTCGTCATGGGAGGGGGAGAAACTTTTCCTCAACCATTAATTTGAATGGATCAGAAGCGCATTGCCAATAACGAGGCTGAAAGCCTACTTTCTCTCAAGAGGAAAAATACGCATCATAATGATTTATTTTTTCAATAAACTTGATTTTGGGAAATTTGTGGTATGGTTGGGGTATAGAATAAAAGAATAAAGAAATAAAAGGATTTTTTTTTTTAAAAAAAATAGAATAGGATGAAAAAACAGAGATATACAGCAGGGTCTTGGCTGGTAATCTCTCTCTCTCCTATGTTGTTTATTTTAGCAAAAGCCATCTTATTGTCACTCTGTATCAATACCTCTCTGTCGGTGTATACGCGATACAATAGACAACAACTCATAATCTAAAAAGAATTTACCTACATTTCTTCAGGTCCCCATATCATCTCATGTGGTTGGCTCTGATACCATGATGAAAGGATATGAATTGATGAAAGATATGCTAATAATATTGAATGTTGAAATATTACTTTCTGATTATTTACAATTTATTTTAATACAGGAAGTACTTGTCATCAGAGCTCAGACATCCTATTAGGTAACAAAAAGGGATCGATAACATGAAGAATAAACAAACGGTTAATATTATAATAGAGCGATCAATTAAAAACAGATTAAAATGTCTGTCCAACAGAAAGGCGGATGAAAGATTCTCCTCCTCATAATCAATAATGGCTAGTTTCTATATCAATATAGTTTGAGATACAGTAGTGAAGGAACTGTGGTTACAGAATATTGCGCGATTATTCAACAGTTTTCGAGGTAGTAGAACTGGTATATGGTCAGGACCTATTATATGAGATCATTTTACTCTGTGAGAATCGGCCCAACAGTCTAGTGTACTTTTGACGACCATGGCAAACCCCATAGAATTCACTATCGGGACAAACATACATCCTCTCAGCTCAGGTCCACAATAAGGCCCGAAGAATTCCTGGTTTGGCAATACAACCAAAGGTAGGCAATATAGGTACTCAGGTTGTTGATGGATGTATACCGTTGGAATGACATGAGCACGAGGAGAGATGCGAAGGAACCTACTGTTGTTCCATATTTGAGCATCCCTCCTATGCGTGTGGTAACTTAAAGGGCCCACATTGATTTTACCTATGCAGTCCAGATTAACAATTAACTCTACACAAAACCTCCAACCAAAAACTTTTTATTCAAGAAGATTAAATAAAATTGCAAAGCCCCGTTCTACTTATAAGGATCATA